>KN491526.1:37100-53200 GCA_000787155.1 Scartelaos histophorus | reverse complement strand
ATCTCTCCCCGGTGTCGCTGGCGGCTGATCCCACGGCCCCGGGTGAGAGGAGCTCCGCACAGACGCACGAACCTCACCGCGACAAAGCGGCGAAGTGCGGGCGGCTGCGCGCTGCGACCCAAGGAATCAGATGCGCAATCTCAGTCCCGGATGTTCCACTCGCAACTGTCTAAACCAGGACTAAATCAGGTCTAAACCAGGTCTGAACCAGGTCTAACCCAAGTCTAGACCAGGTCTGAACCAGTTATAATTATAACTTATTAGTATTACCAAGCAGTACTTTGCATTTATTAATTTATTTTACCTTTTGAATAATGTTAAAATAAATTGTTGGTTTAATAAAAACACAAATAAACAACAAGCAAATGGTTTTGCAATTTGTTCCCACACTGTACCGAAAATGAACCGAACTGTGACTTGGAGGAACGTACCGAACCATGATTCTTGTGTACCGTTACACCCCTAATTATTATTTTTATTATAAATTTTTTTTTCAATATATCCCACTGTCCAGTTTATTTATTTAAAACTGTGTAACAGACACTAAGTACATGAAAGTGTTCTGAACGACATGTGAATACTGTTCTGTAAATAGACTACAATACGTTTTGTGTGTATCCTTGGACTCATAGTGAGACACCTATACAATCACAGTTAGAACACGACATCGTTCAGCCCCTTTCACACAAATACAAACAGATTTAGGGCCTGTGGAGCGAGTGGAGAAAGTACAAGCTAATTTAATGACAGAAAACAGCTCACAGGGGAGGAATCATCTCAGCATCCCATCATCTGTACTGCACACTACACGGGCTTATGGAGCACTTGTTGGCCACTTTCACAAAGAACTGCAGACAGATTTTAATAACTTCACTTAGGCCTGTTATGATAATACCTTTTGAAGTTCGATATATTCCTGAAGTAAATATAGAGGATAAATTATAATACTGACACAAATTTATGCCACTGACACAACAGTCTAAGAGCAGATTTACACCGCAAAAACTAGTCTAAATGTACAATATGGTTTTATTTTTAAAAAAAAAAAAGTTTGTTTGCACGTGTAATGAGTCAAAGAAGTTATTAATTCAACCTTTTACAGCTCACCTCCCATGGTATAGCCAAAAAATATTGTTCCAGCTTTCATATATGGAACAATTTGTCGATATAGGAATTATGGTCACAGTCTTAGCTTCAGTTCATGTATCTCTAAAACAATGATACAATGCTGGGTAAACATTAGGATTTAAAGAAAATGTGACAAATAGGGCATAGAAGCAGGTTTAAATAAGGATGTTACAGTTTTAAACCTAAGTAGAACATGTAAAAGAAATAAAGATAAGGTATAGAACATGTCAAAACAAAAGCAGTCCTGTTCCCAAACACACCTCACCTGCACACAGTGGATTTGCATTGGAGCTGGATTGGTGTTAGCCTATTGTGATGTAAATGTTTCCGTGTGCTGTCTGAATTGAAATTCAACTACGCACAAATTGTCCAATTCCAGCGCTCGTTTGGTTCAATTCAGAGCGGCATCTGCATTAGAAGTGACGGAGTACACCTCTGGATTACTGCCTATTGTTTGTACCAGTCCATTCACTATATTCATGGCTGGCCTCACTGCAGATAGGTGTAGAATGCACCTTGCTATTGCGCATCTCTCCCTCTTGTCGACTTGCGAACCCCCATACTGTAAGTGTCCCATTAACAGTTCCTCTAGGAGATAGGCAACAGATTGGCACAGAAAAAAATGCTTTCCTTTTGTGCTTCTAATGTATGGTGCTATTGTTAGTTTAAGCTTAAATTGTTGTAAGCCCAAAGAGAGGCAATCAAAACAATCAACTATTCACATCAAATTAGGAAGTGGTAGAAAATGGTTAAAAACACAGAGAGCATTGTCCTTGATGGAAATGAAAATCCACTCAAAGTAGATGTGGGAATAATGGCAAAGTGCACATGCACAGGTTTGAGCAGACGCTCCATAATGCTGCAGTGGCTGAGAACAAGTCTATTGTGCATTAGGCATGGCTCTTATTGGTGAGCACAGCCTCTGCGTGTAGAGCTGAGGTGGGGCACTGTCCCCAGAGTCCACCATCACAGCAGGTTAACCTGGCACCGCTTTTCTCAGGACTGATTGCCAGGCTCCCCGCAGCTAGAGGTAAACCGACAATTTTCCATCAGCAGGGAACGCTGCTTTATTAGTAAAATGGGAGGGGGAGAGGAGGGACGCAGAGCCAGTGGTGGAGATGTAGAGGGGGAGTTTACTGTGAGGGACACGACTGAAATTAAGTTTAGGAAGGGGGGGTATGTATGCTGATGTATGTATGCAACCTGCTCGTCTCCTTGTATATATTATTATTTGAGATGCTATTACATTTCCCAGAATGTTTCACAGTGTAGCATTCACATATCCATCACCATGGAGACAAACACCCCACCACCACATTAACATGTATTTTTGATAAATATCATCTCCATGGAACCAAGCAGGTGGTGAACCCCCCACTAGAAAAGTTCCAGTGCACCTTTAACTCCCACTGTATTAGTTGTGCATCTTCAGAAATACTTCCAACCACGACTGTCGAGCTTTCACAAGCACAACTCTTACAGCAACATGTACAACTCCATTATACAAACAAGAAGCTCGATGTGATCCAATGTGATCCAGAAATAGACTTTTTCTTGATTTGACACAGTGCCCCAATTTATCAGAATTAGTTTTGTGTAAATTACTACAGCTCTTTGGAGAGTCCATGTGCATAAGAATTCCCATATGCATCTTAAACAGACTCTCTGACAGGTGAGAAAACATCTTGGGCAAAAAGCCCCAGCCTCTGGATCACAGATGAGACGCCTTGTGCAAACAGCAAATCAATAGCTTCCCTAGGTGGAGAGTGAATATAAACTCCAAAGATACAACTTCTGTGAACAAAACTAAATGTAGCGAAACACTCTCAAATATTTCCTGGGTTTTCTTTCTTTTACAAAATGACACATCTTAGAGGGCAAACAAGAAGAGCCTTATGGTTTTCAAGGTCTCCATTTGTTTTTCCATGTTCCACTGTCAGGCCCAGGCGGAGCGGCGATGGGAGTGGAGAACGCAGGGTTAAGAGGCCATGGCTGGGATTAGAGCACCAGTAAGGACCCCATACTGTGGCCTGACATGCCTACCAGCTTACAGTGCACTTTTCCCTGACAACGCAGGGTCACACATGGTCAGAAAGCATGATTTACACACACAAGGGTTGAAAGACAAGTGGAAATTGTGGTTTGTTCCTAGAGGTTGTTTGTAAGCATTATGCATTTTTAATAACAAAGTCATGCAGCAAAGTCATGATGCGGGAGTGGAATTCACATAACTTATTTTTGACCTTAAAAATGTTTCTGCAAAGGACAGTTGTGGGATTTGGTGGGTGTATTCATATTTATTCATGATTATTCCTCTCATCATGTTTTTGTATAAACTTAACAGCAAAGAGTGTATGCAGAACAGAGTGTGTTTGGTATTAGTATCGGACTAAAGCTGAGACTAGCCCAAGATGAAGGATTTTTTTATGTATTAGGGTCTGCTTTCATCAAATTGATAATAAACACATTTTAGAATCAGACAAACATCAGGTTACCATTTCTTGAAAGGTGCATTGCAATAAGTCTTTACTATTACTGTTTGGGAAGATAAAATGGCTTTGGATGTTGGTGGTTCAATTTCAGCTCTACCCATTTTATTCTATTCATGCTCAAACAGCTTCTGAGATGAGATGTCAGGCTTTTATCTCCAAGAATCAGGGTTTTGTTACCAATAATAAAACAATTGGGTTCGCCCATTAACCAGTAACCTGTTGTTAGTATTCTCAAAAATTTATGTTAATGCTGTTATTTTGTTTTAATGTTACTTTAGCTAACACTAACATAACATTATCTGCATTTTTTTCTGATTTAAACTGTAGTATTGGGTCTTTCTTGTGCAAATCTGCTGCTCTTATGACAAGGACAACTGACAATAATCCCGTAAACACAATTCTGTTTAGTCAAAGAGCTCAAATGTTTTAAAGTAAATTGAAAAATTAGCTGAATTCGGTCCGTGTTCCCACAGCAGGTAACGTCAGATGATCCAGTCGACCTGATCGTTACCGAGTTGTTTTTCCGACTTGTGGGAGCCATCGGAAAAACAATTTCCCCGAGATCCCGAGGACCACATGAACGCAGCATCTGAACACATCCATACTATTGCACTACTTTATTTTACTGTATGTTTGTTAGTGGTTGGAGGGGGTGCGATTGCAGAATGGCAACACTATGACGCCACAAAACTGATAAAAATGGATACAAGTGCAATTTTAGATATTTAGATGTTATGGTATCCCAAACGTGTATGTTCTTACAGTAGTAATATTTTAATTTTTGGCATTTACAAATATCTGAATTCCCCCATAAGCTTTGAAATATTTAAAACTGTTCAAATAAAAGGTTTTCTAAAAGATTTTAAGAGCTCAAACAAATTAAAAAACCCTGAGTTGGGAAACAGGAAAAGTCAGTTTCTACCCACGAAGCACTTACTTTCTCAAACCACTCTTAAAGCCCACCATATGTACACTAAGCATTACTTCTCCGCTGGCTCCTATAATGAGGGGTCCACTGAGCAGGAGGACAGGGAGAGGGCCCGCTGGTAGTTAGTGATCAGCATGGGAGCTGGCTAATCCATCCCTCTGTCTGTCCACTGCAGCCTGCCTCAGACATGTGCTAACACGCCACAGCCGTCATCATGCTAACTCCACCTGATTAAGGCCTAAAGTCCCACAGGTACCACTGTTAACGCGCTCTCCATTTTACACAACTTCACACTTCACAGATAAAGTACATTCATCAATACATCAGTATGTGAACAGCAAGAAAGACAAGCACAAATGAGAGTGGAAAGACTTTGATTTCTGTTACTTCAGATTGAAAATGTTGCAGACTGAGTGTAAAAAACAGAATAACACACAGTTAAATCCAGATTAAACTTGATTGAAATGTATGTTTTATAGAAACTAATGAACGGAAAGGGGAAAGGACAAAACTAAAATGGTTTTGACAGAATATTTAGGGGCTAGGCCAGTTGCAAAAACAAAAAAGACGAGGAACAATAATATAAAACCAAAATTATGCCACTGATATATGACCCTTAAAAAGGATTATTCCCCCCAAAATGAATCCAAATAACCAACATTGTTAAAAAACATGACCTGCACAAAATGAGCAGTTAGTTTCCACTGACATAGTGAGTAACAGAAGTCATTTACCCTTGAAGCACAGAAAACAAAACAAAAAAGTTATTTTCTAATGCAAAGAAAACATACACATAATAAATACTGATCCCAAAAATGGTTGCTCTACCTTTCATATATTGAACAAAAATCAATATTATAATGATTGTGATAGGTGTATTTGGGGCCATATCAACTCTCCACACAGCCACAACTCAACTGGCCCCGGGGCCACTCGCGGACACATCTGTAGAACAGCTCCAGATGACACTTTACAAATATTTACTACACGAGGGACGTTTTCATCCGACAAGCGTGAAAATCCCTGTCATGAATACAATGAAGGTGGCTGTAATTCCCTGAGCTCCCGCTTCACCATAAATGGCTGTCAGGGCTGTGTCTGATTTATTTCTCAAGTGTTCAAGTGTCGGTGGGACAGGAGGCCCTCACGGCACCTCCCGGACCTCACCAGGAGCACCAGAATGAGCCCACAGACAGCCATACCCAGACACCCATACACACCTCCTTTGCAGGTGAATAGAAGAAGAAACGGGTGCGGGGAGGGGAGCAGCTGGAGCATGCTTTTCTGAAAGACCTGAGTTTGAAAATTCATGTTTATATTCATGTTCTGCACAACACAGACACGCAGCAGTCAAAAATACATGTGCGGGGCCTGACACCTGACAAATCTGACACATTCGCAGGTGTGTTATTGCTGTTGTGTGGCAAAATACACTTCTGCCAGTCACAGAACACCAAACGCCTGCATGAAAAAGAATTAGGAAATAAAACAGACAACTTAACGGGAAATATTTAAGAAGTACATGGCTATTTAATCTTCTTATCCAATCCAATTTTATTCTCACTATGCTAAATACTACATGTTGATGTAGATTAGAGGCTTACAGTTATTTGCTACCAACCAAATAGTTATCTTATTCTGTTATGGCAAATGAGCAGAGTAATGGTATGTACATAACAAACAATATTAGTTCAGGATCAAACACTAAAACAACTAATAAAGGCTGCTGGTTCACAATTATTTTATGACAACCCCACTGCGAAAATATTTTACGTAGTTATTTGTGTATTATGTACACATGTTAACAAGTTTTTTTGCAACTTGATGAAGTGTAGAATGTCTTGCCATAGCTTTACATTTAATTGCAGAAGTGCAGAAATATGCCAGAGGCCAGGTATGGAATGAACAGCTGTCATCATTTGCTACCATGATGCTTCAACTTTTTCAAAGAATCACCCAACCTCTGTAACATCACTGACAGGGAAATCAATGCACAGACTAAGAAATACAAAAAAACACACTGGACGTAATGGGAGCAGAATGGACAGGGCATTGACATGTCAAGTGCTAACTGACTAGCTGTCAATACACTCACTGACCAGAAAGGTCCTGCACTGTCAGGGGACCAAGAGGTACAAGGCCAGAAAAAATAACACGCTCGCAGGGAGCTGCAAGTCAATCAAATTATGTTCTTCCAGCCCACTAGCTGCACAAGTACAGCCAAGCAACACAGGCTCCAGAGAGAGGGCCAGTCAACGGGGAGCAGCCTCCTGCTGAGGAGGCCAGCACTGACTTCCCTGTAGGCAACGCACAGGACTTTCTGCACCATCAACAATAATCATGAAATATAGAATCAATAATATATATGTTACACAAACGTGAAGAAGTCCGGAGTAGGTATTTTCTCTGTCTGATAAATGGTTGTCTTCTAGATCAAATTTGAAATAATCACAGACATTAGAACAATGTTTAGTTTGACTCCTTGGATTATATGGCTTTAGCCTTATGCTTTTCTGCAAAAACAGATGCATAAGAGACCCAAGGAATCCATAATGTAAAAGACTTGCCTATTTCTAAAAGAAAAAGTCCTATATTGTTGACTATATAGTTTTATATGATCAAATCACAATATTCAGGGAAAATCTGACCTCTGCATTTGACCCAAACTTAAATGCCATTGATGCAACCCCATTGGAGCAGGACGGTTTTAACTCTCTCCACTTTGCTGGTCCTCTGCTGCTTTTGTCAAATTGAACGACAAATGTATTTTAGCACACCATTAGATGTCTCTATTGTTACATGACATTTGGAAACTGGAGACTCAACTTTTTGGAAATAAATGCCACTTATCAGTTTATGGCGTTTAGAATATAATTTGATCAGTTCTTAGTTGGACTCCAGCCCTCTTTTATTTCTTTTGTAAAACAAAAGTGTGAAGTCAAAGGTGACTTTAAACAATCGACACGACGGTGTCACAACACATCATAAATAAAATCATCCCGGTTGAAATTGAGGGAAAATGTATCTTCAAACCAGATTAGGCTCATGTCACGGGAGTTGTCTGGTAAGATTTGAGGGAAAAATATCAATAAACATAAAATGAAGAGAAAAGGTAGCAGGTGACAGATGCTTGGGATGTCACATCTCGTAAATGTACTTTGTGATCACATATGAACACTTCATGAGTGACAGCCAAGGGAGGGGGCCACTCTAGTTCAGTCTTTTATGACCAAAAAAAACTCAATACTTGAGAAACTTTTCTAATCTGTCAAAATGAATGTTCAGGGGCGGCAATGAACTAAAAACTAGAAGTTATTATTTTTGACCCAATCACAAAAAAACAAAATGAACATGAAATATCAATATTACATTGACTTTTATAATACAAAATAAGATGAAATACTGTTTTAAGTCAAAGAGCAAATGTAGTTTACTTTTTTTTTGTTTTAGTTTTTTAGAAAATTATGTTACTTTATATTATTATAGTGTAATAAAAATGATGTATTTTCTACTCGCACTTAGTCTGTCACAGTTCACAAATGGCTGGGGTGTATCAAAACTCTATTTTGTATTGTGCGCCAGAGAGGATGCACTCATACATAGTTTGTATAGATATAGATCCAAAAGAATTATTATGTAGGTGCGAACCAAATATCAATATGTTTCAGATATTCTATCATTCTTAGAAACATATTTGACTTCTATATTAAAAGCTAAAGTGGCCAGAAGGAATATTCCACTTTGTGGCAAAGGCTTCCTATAAAACAGAGCACCACCCAATCACCTCTCCTCCCCGGGTCCCCAGGGCAGGCCCGCTCTGTTTGAAGATCAAAGCGTCTGAGGTAAAACAGCATGTTTACAGGTGTGGGGAAATTGAAAATTTCCTTGGCTGTGTGCGTCTAGAGGAAGTACACCAACACACAGTCTGCATGTGCTGTGGCCTTGTTAACAGGGGTCTATAAGCCACTTATGGCCACTTAGTTGTGCTTTTGAGAGATGAGTTGTTGGTACTAGTCCTACAGAAATAACAATGTTGCCTAAAAAAATTAAATCTAAAATGTCAAGTTCAAGAAGAATATCAATGCAATAATAGCAATATTGCACATTTCTGTACACTAATGGAGCGCTTACCTATACTTACCTGTCATGAAGCTATCGCTTTCATCTACTGACACAACTTAAGTCATGTACACATTTACTTCAGCTCATTTACTTCAGCTCACCTGTTGGAGCCTCTATCACTACTATTCCAAAATATAACACCCCAGGAGTTCTTATTTTGGTTTACACAATATGCCAATTTCAATTTCAGTTTTGTCCCATAAAATGTATTTCAATGAAGTTGACGTTTGACAGACTTAGTAATGACCTATTATTAAGGAAACACCCCAGGCAAAACCTCTCAAATCACTTCTCCATAGTCATTATGCATTCACCATTCAGTGGTAGTAGTTTACATATACAGCCATACATACTGGCCTTGGGCTAGTCTGACCAGAAGCAAGGCTGCCAATCTGCGCCATCTGCACAGACCGCCAGAAATCACTCACTCGCTTGGCACCAGGTAAACTGGGTGAAATATCCTTCTTAAGAACACAATGACAACACATGGTCCAAGCACGGTTCAACTGGCCGAGCTATGCTCTTCCCTCTGAGGCACTGGTTACATGAGTCTGATTAATATCCAAAGCAAACCAATTATTTTAAGTTATAAAATTATTAAAATAACATGTAATCAGCAAAATAATCAAATTTCTTTCTGATTATGGAGTAATTTAAATTATTTTAAAGGTCCAGAAATCAAATTTTGGTGCATGTGAACATAGCCACTGTCGCCCCCTATAGTTTTGAGCCAGCAGACACACACCTGTTGGTCAAGAGAAGGAAAACTAGCTTTGTTCAAAAAGATCAAAATCAGCAAGAGCATAAGACCATTTAAAGTAACAACTGTTTGGTTACATTTCTGGGTTAATTTTGACGATATTGTTCTGGGGTACACATGAGAATGCAATATCAAAGTTGAGTATGGCATCTCCACTTACTGCAGCTATGGGCCAATCACAGTGAAGCACTTTGTGCATGAAAAGGGGTGAGTGTTTAGCTTTTGAGGCTATTTGTGCATCTGACTCCTGTGTAGTGTTTATGTCCGATGGGAGGTGCCTGCACCAGTTTCCTTGAAGGAGTAGGGGGCTCTGTTTGTTTCTGCACGGTGCCAGGAGAAGTGACAGCCATTCCGGCTCTTTCACAGAATTGAGGAGGAGAAAAAAACACACACACATTCATCTGTGTGAGAAAAGAAGTCGGCTGAACTCAGATGAAAGGGCCATGGAGCCGCAGTGCACAGGAAGCCACACTGTATAGTTCAACACCAGAGACAGGCAAGAGACCTACACACAAATGCACAAATACCAAGACAGACAACAACTCTTTCAGTCAAAAGTTAACAAAAGCAACATTTGTGGTTTGAATTTAGTGGGGGAAAAAGTTAATAGAAAGCATAATCATACCATGCCATTATATAAATGAAAAAAAAAAAAAATTTATTACCTTGCTGCATACTGGCCTCACATGTCCTGTACCCAGGACTGGAATGAAATCAACTATGCCAGAGTTAGATCCTGCAAAGCCAAAACTACTGGGTCTGGAACCACAGCAAATGAAATAAATCCATTGAAATAAAAAATAAATAAATAAAAATGCAATCTTTACACTGCATTGCACCTCTGTCCCTGTGGTCTGTTTGGGAGAGGATATAGACAGCGCCACAGTCACGCAAAATGAATGGGCCAAGAATGAACAAATAAATACAAAAAATAATAAATAAAAAGCAAAAATATATATACATATATATTTTAAAAATACAAAGCATACACAAAAATACAAAGTGATCATTAGAAACCAACAAAAAAGAACATATAACCAATTAGGCGGAATATATATTAGCCACAGCGACAGCTGTTTTTGGTTATTGCAAAGCCATGAGCTACTTTTCACTTAATCTTTTGTTTGTACTGTAATAGATTTTTCTATCAAACTATTTGTTCTTGAAGTGATATGTATTGAGTGTATCTTTTCCTCCAGACTTGCGCAGTGCTGATCCAGGACCACGCTGATGACCGGTGGTTCAGGTCCGCGCAAGTGCACACGCACACACTCGCGTCATTAAAGCAGCTCTCCAACTGAATCAGAGGATATGGCGTTTGTTTTAAAGTTTTTCTCCAAACAAAGGCCCGACATGCCTTTAATGGAAGCGACTCCAGATAAGCGGAGCAGGCCACTAATTTAGAGTTAATTTGGGACCAAGCGATCTAAGTCTGATCCTGCATTACGTCTAATTGGCTACTGTAGATTTACCGGCCTATTGATAAGTGCCAAACAAGACAATTACTGAGAGTTTATGTATGTATGTGTGTATGTATGTATGTATGTATGTATGTATGTATGTATGTATGTATGTATGTATGTATGTATGTATGTATGTACGTACGTCTTTATTTATTTATGTATTTATTTATTTATTCATTTATTTGTTTATTTATGTATGTATGTATTTATTTATTAGCTCATCTTACTAAACTACATAAACACATTTAATTAAATGTGGTATGTACTGGTACAAAAAAATAAAAATAAAAATAAAAGCAATAAAGCTATTATAGTCAGCTGTGCGTAACTGTGTGTGACCAGGAAGGCAAATCAATATTCTAAGATTTTCGGAACTAAAGTAAAATGAGGCCCATGGACGTGTGTGTAAGTCAGGTGGAGTGTGCTTGTTGGGGCCCTACAGCGGGCCTGGAGGCAGGGGACACACTCACTCGTAGGCACTTTGGCCTCAGGTGCCCGTATCTAGAGCGACCATCAAAAACATTTGCTTCCGTTTTAGGGTGAATACTTTATCTAAGACAAAACTTGGTAAATGCATCCCATTTAAATATTTAATTGACAAATATTGGGTTTGTATCAACCATCAGCACAGAGAAAACCTACTGCGTAAACGTGAAGAAGACGCATTTTACGCACACATATTTCAGTAAAAGGATGAACAGTTAGGCCTACAGGGACGAAAGACAATAAAAGAATGAGCACACTTTAAACCTCTCTACCTTAAAAATCTTTGGAACCAAACATGAATTTATAAATATTATGTAATAACTGTGATAATCATAACATCACAATATTTTAGTGGACATGAACAATCTTTAGTCAGAGCGGGACATTCCGTACTTGGGAGAAAGCAGCACATGACCACAAAACGCAGACATCAAGGAGCAACTTGGTACAAAACAGCAACACTAGACTACAGAGAAAAAGCAAACAGTTGGGTAAGACAGAAGAAAAAACTCTTCTTATTCCATGGATCGATATCAACGCAGCAGGGGCCGAACAGGAACCGGTATCGATGCACTGTGTGCAGCTGACCTTTCCCACTCCCCATAGGTCATGCCTTCCTCCGGCAAGAGGTCATGGGGCCAGCCACTGAACGGGGAGCTTCAGTACAGAACCATTTATGCAATTACACTTCACAAAATACACCCCTCGCTCTAGTACGCTCAGATTTATGCTCGCATCAATGTTTACTTCAAATTAGCATATTTATTTTTCGCATCACCAATACAAGCTGCGTAATATAAGCAGCTACTATAGCCCACACTGCCTCCAGCCTCCAGCGCACACACAGAGCCACTTGCTGCGACAGCGGAGACTTGGCCTACAGCACAGAAAACACCGGCAACACCAGCAACGCGGAGTTAACACAGACGTGCACTACAACCATTCACACGCCATTCAGACACAAGGCATCATCAAACTCTTGTCTAAGGTCAACAAGAGAAAAGAAGCTGGAAAAGATGCGTCCTCCAATATCACCAGCAGAACAAAGATACTAACATCCCATAAACACAAAAGTGAAAAGAATTGCACAGGAGATAAAACTACAAGTTCAAGTTCACTTCGTTGGTGGAGCTGTGTGTGGTGCAGAGGTCTGATATTTTAAGTAAATACAATATTTTTAGAAAATGCAATATCATTATTATTATTATTTTAATACAGCCACAATATTTCATCCTGTTGCTATTTAATTTATATTGCATCATTTTTAGTGTCATATTAATTTATATTACTTTATAAACTAAATTGCGCAATTCGGTTTTACATTTTTAACCAACCACCATTCAAAATAATCACTAGAATACATGTTTATACTTGCAACACATTTTATTATATTCGTATGCAGTAAAATTTTTATCACAATTAGGAAGGACACCTCTTAAAACTTTGAACAAAAGCACATTAAATTGAAAACAACTGCCCATGTTAAGCTCGTAAATGTACATATTTATAGTAAAGAAACATTCTTTATAAATACTGTTTTATCTGTAGCAAGTAAATAGCATAATTTAATTACAAATGGATAAATATGGCAGTTGGTATTTACAACAGGAAGAATGTAGTTACAGAAAAACCCAACGGCACAACGTTTATTTTCCTTCCAGATAGTATTTCACAATTCAAAACTTGCAAAGCACAAAACATCACAAGTTAAGCCCGAACTAAATAAAAACAAATGTACATTCACAAGCAATATATTGTGGTCTGTTCCAGTTCCATGTTAACTTTGGCACTCTGCAGTTTATAGATGTTTAGCATAGTACAATCAGTTTGCCTTAAGATCACAATATTCAACATGATACAGCGTAATCGGAATATGTGCACTAGAAGTTGGAAATAGAGAAATAGCTACCATTGAAGGGACATCTACACCAAGGACAGACAAACTATCACAACCAATGGGCAAGTGGGCTTTTCCAATTTTATTTACAATATTCACTATATGATACATATTTCCTCTGATTAACCCCCTCACATGAGGAGATTTATAATAAAATACAAAATAAACAAAATTTGTGTGCCTCTGGCGTGCACGTGTCCCATTTTCGTTCAGGATGGTCCAGTGCTTTTCTGTGTTTGTTTTAAAGAGTGTGTGTGGCTTCGGCTCAAGCCAGAGTCCTACACGTACCACTCACTGAAATTGGAGGACAGGGTGCTGTGTCCACTGGAGTTGTGCACGACTGAGGCTGGGGACAGGGTTGTGTTGCTCTGGGTCTCTGTGGTGGGGGACACCAGGCCTGGGGGGGTGGACGACTCATAACCAGAGCTGCCAGCTGGGGACGAGTCTGAGCCGGGTGGAGAGGATTCATGAACCTGGAATAGATTAGAGAAATACATTAGATCAGATTGCATTGGAAATTGGATTTAGAGTGATTACTTAAAACAACAACTGAGACAGAAGAAGTAAAGGCCATTTACCTTCATATGTTTCCGTAGCGAGCTGGGGTGTGTGTAGGACTTGTCACACATCTTGCAGAGATATGGCTTGTCTGAAGTGTGCACGTGCATGTGCTTCTTTCTGTCGCTGCTGTTTGCAAACCGCCTGTCACAGCCTTCAAACTCACACTGGAAAGGCTTTTCTCCTGTAGGAAGGCAAAAGAGACCATGTTAACACAGATAATCAGAAACTCTCAAAGAAATATTTCACAAAGTAACCAATATTTAATCTAAACCGTTGTAAATTATATTTTATGGAAAACTTCTGGCATAAGTTCATGCCTCAAACCCCACACCATTTGCTAAAATAGACAATAAAAATCTAATTATCACCTGACCATTTTAATGGCATGGCACCGAGGCTGTCCCCCAAGAAAATACAAGTCCAAATGTGAAAGCCTGGTAATGGCCCTGTCTAGCACCTTATAAGCTCCTATCAAGAGGGGGGGAAACGCACCATGAAAAACAAAAGGCACGCATAAACAGTGCGGGCAGAGATCTACAACACAACAGAGGACTCTAAGGCATGCATGAATTGCAAATGCCATGCAATGCAAATGAAGGGAATTTCTAGAGGGAAAAGTTGGGATAAAAATTAGAATAACTAAAGATTCCTGAATCGTTTGCCTCGCATTGTCCCTGTGTCATATTTGACCTCATTCCAAACTTTACACAATACATGGATTCCATGTAAATGGATCCATGTTACAAATACGTCAAATCAAGATGGTGCGTAATTACAATTTACCATGTATGCATTTAGATACCTTCGAAAATACTGTTACTTTAGTAATTAAAATAACCTAGTAATTATTCTTGTGCTCTACACAACTCAGGTTAACCTCGTTATAAAACCTGGCCTAATGTATTAATGACGGTAAATGTGCATGAATAACGGTGTTACCTGTGTGCGTTCGTTTGTGGATCTTCAAGTTTTCGGAGCGAGCGAACACCTTTCCACAGCCGGGGAACGGACACGGGAACGGCTTTTCGCCCGTGTGGACCCGAATATGATTAACCAGTTTGTATTTGGCCTTGAAAGGCTTGCTTTCTCGTGAGCATTCTTCCCAGAAGCAGATATGGTTCGTTTGCTCGGGTCCGCCAACGTGCTCAACAGAGACGTGCGTAACCAGTTCGTGCATGGTGCTAAAAGTTTTGTTGCAGCACTTCTTGGGGTTGCTCAGCTGCTCGGGGTCGATCCACTTACAGATGAGCTCCTGCTTGATGCACTGTTGCCTCATGTAGCGGAAGAAGGCACCGGGGTGATGTGCTGCCATGTTCATACCCATGTTCATATTCATGGAGCCGTACTGGTTGTGAAGCTGAGCGGCGGAGTAGGGGTCGGTCCGCGGACTGGACACCTGGTGGTACTGGTCGGATCGTCCGAACACTTCCCCGGGTAGTCCGAGGCGCATTTGGCCGTTGAGCACATTGGGGGATCCGTGGGTGCCGTGCTGGTCGTGGATCCCGGGGAACAGAATGTGGCCTTGAGTGTCTGAGTGGGAGTGATGTAGGGATCCCGCCGTGGGGCCAAAAATAGTGTGCTGGCCGCTTGCCGGAGAGGATTCTCCAAAGCCGCGGCTGCGAAACAGAAAGTCCCTGGTTGAGTTGAAAGGGGAGCTAGCATAAGACGTGACATGAGCGTGCGCGCCCAGAGCCGCAGCGGGGTAACCGGGCGCCTGGCTGCTGAAGGCAGAGCTCTGTCCCGGGGAGAGGTCGTGGTTGAGTTTAAAGGCACCCATGTGTGCCGAGTCTACAAAGCTGTTCTGAGCCAAACCCAAGTCTCTGTCCTGCATGTCGCTCGCGGAGTGATGCCTTGCAAACGAACTCACTCCCAGTCCGGGAAACTGGTGACCAGCGTCCAGCAACATGACTGCACTCTCACAAAATCGACTTTCCTTTAATTCAGTTCAGTGAAAAGTTTTAAAACGAGAAATCACACGGTGCTGATAAGCAACGCCTTTACTTCCAGCCTTTTAACCAGCATCAGGCGTGCGTCAAAGCTGTGATCCGCGCATGAAGAAAATAAAAATAAATGCGACTTTAATGTCAGTCTAAGAAAAAATCCAAACAACAAGACAGACTTTCCTTGTGTCCACTGCTCCTTGGTTAAAAAGCACTAAATGAATTAATTATCTTACTAGGTGTCCTTCGCCAAAGAGCAGCTGGAGCATCTCAAACGTTGCTCTCCCGATGGCTATATATTTCTGTAGCTCGCAGTGTTTATC
>KN491526.1:26169-37090 GCA_000787155.1 Scartelaos histophorus | reverse complement strand
TTATCGTAGAGGGTCCCTCTTTCTCCGTGGACTGACTCTACCTCTTCTTCCGCCCCCTTTAACTGGAGCCCCTCCACTCGCATTCCGCGCTCTGATTGGCCAGCGGATCTCATCAATCCCTCTCGCCCGGCCAATGGCGAGCTGCGCTGGGACGATTTAATAGCGCAACGCCATTTTCCACTAATAATTACCGCCTACTTTTAGGAGAAGGTTTGGGGGAATAGGCTACAGGAGAAAGGATCAGTACGAGATACAAGAGTGTTTATTTTGTATTTGGTGTCACGTATGCGCCAACTTGCGTAGAACAGAATGTGACTTTTATTGACTTTGGACACAGTTATAGGACATGGGCCTACTGAACAATTCATCATTTACAAACGTGTACATATTTCTCACAGTAAAATGAAATTATGACGTTGGAGCAGATCAGAGATAGGCCTACTAGAGCTGCACTAAATCCTTCCACATACACACATGCGCACAACATAACTTATACTAAATAGGCTGTAACAATAGGCTTATACACAAACACTTGGTAATTAGATGGCGCCTTTAGGACAGGCTATATAAAATTAGACTGCTTCCACTATGTAAGCTTTCAGAGACTCATCAGGCATTTTGTATTATAGAGTTTCCTTTTCCCAAGTGTATTCAATCAAAGAAGACATAGTTTTGAAAATGATATCATTTAACTTCCCGTCCATATATATATTAGTTTTGTCCAAATGCAGTAAATCTTAACGGCTTGGCTGGGGGTTTGGAGCAGTTGTAGAGCCACATCTGGGCCTTAAGAGGTGCTCACGCCGCACTGTACACGCAGTCTTTAATGGTTCCATATGTTACTGGTTGGGCTTCTTTGGTGGTTCTCGAAAATCACCACACCAATTAAGGAACACGGTATGGCGGTGGCAGGCGCATGGAATACATTTGTGTTGGTTAACCATACAGCACACACAAAACCTTTTTCTGAACGCAAGATATTACCCGACACATTTTGCCATGTATAAATAATGTTATTGGAATGAAATTAGAAAAATAATTATTTTGTCGACTTTAATTTTTACGCACCCAGCGCTTACATGGTCAGACTAGGCCTAGACTACACATTTACCAATTGTTGTTTTTTATTTAACACAAAAGGTTTACTTACATTTTACCCACGCCACCAGTCAAGTCCCATTCCTCCTCCTATGCCACTTGACTAACGCAAGACAAATGGGCAACGTTTTCAAACTTTGTTTAATGTCTTGCGTTAGCTCGGATTGTGTGGGGCTCTGCGTTATGCGTAACGTGCATCTGTGTGTGTGCGTGCCATTCCCCCAAGTCTATTTCAAACTGCACCACAGGAAGCGCAGGAGCTGATCCAAGTTCAAAGTAACGTCTACCGACCTCATATAAGAAGTTCTTTATTTCTTTGCAAAACCACAAAACCTTCAGTGGATAGAATAGTGAAGCGAAAAGGAAATTTAAAACATGAGAAAAAAAAAAATCTCATACATGGGGACGCATGCGTTGTCCCTTCAGCGGGGAAAGAAAGGGGCTGTGCTATTGTATATCCCCAAAGACCGTTTCAACAGGTTTTACGCAGGAAATATAGGCTGATATATGGCCCAGGCATGTAACACAAATCACTATATGAACCATAAAGCTGGCAGTGAATGTGGGAAGTGGTTATCAATAGAGTGAGGAGCGCTGGTCACACTGCCTGCAGACAATCTTAGGGGCCAAGAGTCGTTTATATCTTTCCCCCTATTATGTGACAGTATCAATATGTTGACACACCACAACTTTCACTTGTGGCCATTTCATGACCTTGTGTTTCATGGATGTTTGACCTCCGACCCATTAAGACCACATATGTTGCCCCCTTGACTCCTTTTGGTAAAATAAGTCCGTTTATGACAAAGCGCTTTTGTTTTAAAGAGGAGGCAGCGAGAGTGGAAGAAGGAGGGAACAGGACGGCTTCCGTTTGACTCTGGAAGTGGAAATACAAGGCACTTAAGCCAATGTATCCCAGATAAGTTATGCTATTGTAGGGTGTTTTATTTATTTATTTATTTATTTATTTTTGTTTGTTTTTGTTTTTTTGTTGTTGTTTTTTTTTTATTAATTCCTAAATAAAGTGTTTACAAAAAACACAATACTTTAGGTTAACAATCACCAATTGGTCCATGGTCACCCAAGCAAAACTATAAAATAAAAACATTGAGCCTACTGCTGTGGAAATGTGGAAAGGACCATGTTTAGCTTTTACAGTATTTTTGTATTTTTATTCATGGTATTTTTAGTCTAAAAAATACTGAATATATTACTTAATCATATATTATATATTACAAATTACTGGCAATTTTCTTGTCAATTTAAAAATGCACAATAAAAAGTATTATATTTCCCCAAATAACTTTACGCACGTATTTATCACAAAATAATATTGTATATATCTGCAGATCAGTTCATCAGGGCTTGGACCAACCACATCTGTGTCGTCTCCTCACAAAATGCAAAACAGCTCCGTATTTAGCGCAAGGATCCTAAAAAGTGCGTGTTGTTTGTTTTTTAAAAAAAGTAGCCGCTTTTTACACGTGCGTAACTTTACACCTGCTTTGTATTAAAACACCGCTATTTTAAACGCTTGTTGGTCTGAAAGGTAAATGAAATAACTAAACGTGGCGCCTCTGACACATCTACCGCTATCATTGCAGCCAGATCGGTCTTTGGGACAGGACGGTTCAGTTTTCTCCACATATGGTGACTTCAAATGCTGATTGGACGAACCGAGCCAGGACTCAAGAAATTTTGGGCGTAATCGTCCCATAAACACATTGACATTAGTGGTCCAGGAGTAAACGCACACAAAGGCGCGGAGAGATGAAAACAGATCCGCTGGCAACTTTGTAGAGTACAACTTTTTGGAGTCGACAGCGATAAAGAGAGTGAGGGGGCGGAACCCTGCTGAGCCCCTGCGCTGAACGACAGCCAATCGCTTCGTTCTCCTAACTGCCAGTCACCAAAATCCGTCCAATACCCGCAGTGCCATTTCTAAACTGTATTCCCCACTGTGTGCTCCAACTGTTGTATGTTCTGCCAATCGCTTGAGGACAGAGTGGGGAAAGGAGCAAGCAGAGTTAGAAGCCGGACATAAGAAGTTATAGGCCCTTATATACATATTGCCCTAATGTTTTAGAGAGTCAGGTGTGGTGTAAAAACAATATCGCGGAGTGCGGATGGACTTGTCAGAGTAGTTATGGAACCCCCTTTAAGCAAGAGGAATCCAACGATAAGATTAGCGGATTTGGCAGCGACTCAAGCCCTTCCTCATCAGAATATGACAGGCTTCCCGGGGCTAGGGGGGCATCACCCTCTCTCCCACCATGCCCACCTCCACCCTGGGGAGCTGGCCAACGACCCCGGAGTGGCGCTCACTCCATTTGGACCCGAGCACATGGCACAGACAAACGCTCTGAAACTTAGCCCGTCTCAGCACATCCAGAGCCACCACCAGCACCATCCTGAAGCCCAGACCGCGACACAGAACGCGACGCACACGGTCGGTTTCCCCGTGGCCCACCACCCCCACTCAGGCTACTCGAGCAGCAGGGACTTCATCCTCAGGAGAGAACTCTCAGCCTCTGCTATGCACGCGCTTGGCGACCAGCATAGTTCCGCCTCCTCCCCACATCACCATGGCATGTTCATTTCCCCAACAGGTGCGTACGGGCACGCAGACAGTGGCAGCCTTTTTACTGGACTCCATGAGCAGGGGTCCCCAGGTGCCCACCATCACCATGGTCTCAACGGGCAGATGCGCTTGGGCTTGCCGGCAGACATCTATCCAAGGCCGGATCACTTCAGCGCGCACAGGCCGGAGCACTATGGACCTTCCTCTCTCCACTCGTATAACTCCATGAATCTGAACATCGCATCCACTCCTCACGCAGCAGCTGCAGGCGCGTTTTTACGTTACATGCGGCAGCCCATCAAACAAGAGCTCATCTGTAAGTGGATCGACCAGGACGCACAGAGTCCCAAGAAGCCCTGCTCCAAAACGTACAGCACCATGCACGAACTAGTCAACCACGTAACGGTAGAGCACGTCGGTGGTCCCGAGCAGAGCATCCATGTGTGTTTCTGGGAGGAATGTCCCCGAGAAGGAAAAGCGTTCAAAGCAAAGTATAAACTTATCAATCACATACGAGTTCACACGGGAGAGAAGCCATTCCCCTGCCCGTTCCCCGGCTGTGGAAAAGTGTTCGCGCGTTCGGAGAATTTAAAGATTCACAAGAGGACGCACACAGGTCTGTAAACATGTATTAAAAATAATCATATAAAATAAATAACAATAATATCCGTGTCATAAAAGTTGACAGAAGTTTGATACACGTTCGAAATATTGTTTGTATACAACATGGAAGGGTTTAATTGCTAAGTACACGTTACTTGAGCATGCGTATACTTGGAGTTACTTTTTATGGCAGTGATATTACAGATGAACAATATGCTTGGCACAAGGAAAAGAAATGGCACGTAAAAATGTTGCATTTGCCTCTGATAGAAAGTGGTTATTTATTTAATATTATAGTTTAGGCTATACCAGTCAGGGAATGCTTTTATTTTGTTTTTTAATATACATAAGGTGCGTGTATTTAGTACTATAATGCTGACGTTATGTTTGAGGAATAGCCCACCTCTAAAATAAAATCAGATTTGTTTCTCTGGCAAGTAACATGTTTTGCGTAATGACTAAACGTGGTGTGGTGGTCTCCAGAGCGCAGCCCCTCCTGCTTGTGCTCCCCTCATATCCAGACAGACACAGTCTACATGTAACCACAGGGCCTTAAGGCATGTTACACGTGTTCACACATGAAAATGCTTTGGACAAGTGGGAGTGAGTGTGGACGACTAAACTGAGATGGAGCCCCAGCGGAGGCAGAAAAAAGTGCTGCATTGTGTAATTAACTGTATGGGGCAGCGTAGTGGTAGTGTACAGTGGAAGGTGTGAGGGGGATAACTAATATTTTAGGCCATTTGTTTATTTTTTGACAGGTGATAAACTTGTGCGTAAAAGTTAAAAGTTAAAAGCTTTTTTTATTTACTATGAACTATAAAAGGTAAAACTGCCAAAAAGAAGAACTTTACCATAGGCTCCTAACTGATTTTGATAGTTATTTTTCTTTGTATTCCCCTATCAGGAGAGAAGCCCTTCAAGTGTGAATTCGATGGATGTGACAGAAAATTTGCAAACAGCAGCGACCGGAAGAAGCACTCTCATGTGCACACGAGTGATAAGCCTTACTACTGTAAAGTGCGCGGCTGTGACAAGTCCTACACACACCCGAGCTCCCTGCGCAAGCACATGAAAGTGCACTGCAAATCTCCGCCTCCCTCGTCCACGGGCACGCCGTACATCTCCGCGTCCACCCTGGGCGACCCGTTATCGCCTTCAGATACGCACCGGAACCGCTCGTCGAACCTCTCTCCCCAGGTGACCAACTTAAACGAGTGGTACGTGTGCCAAGGAAGCGGGGGTCCCAATCACATGCACACGCCCTCCAGCGACGTGCCCACGTCAGAGTCAGACGATGAGGACTCCTTCAGAAACTCCGACCCGAGGACGATGCTGTGACGCTGTTTGTTTACAACCACGTGACTGTGCCTGTGTGTGTTTATGAGCGCTCCATCCATACACTATCAAGTCCACTGTGGCTTCCTATGGCACTTGGGATATCCCTCCCTAAAAGCACTCAGTTCATTTGAAATACTGACTAAAATACAGTCAAAACTAAACAGGTGAAGTATATTTCCCCCCTTAGTGCTCTTCTCTTGTCGTGATTTTGTGATTTAGGGGCATTATTATTGTCAGGACTAAGAAAAGAGCCAAAACATAAGCATATTTTGTAGTTTAATGCTACACATTCTGTCATAAGAACATTATACTCCCTTTTATGTTCAAGATGACTAAGCTTAAAAGAAGCAATTACTTTGAAGACCAAAAGACTTGTATTTAGAATGAATAAAACCCAATGGGAATGTTGTGAGATAATTCAGCCTTAAGTATGAAAAATTCAATACAAAAAATGATACTGCCTTAAGTGCTTTATTTGAACCAAACGAGGGAAATTCTTGTACTATGAAATTGTGTTTAAAGCCACTGTCCATACACAGTGTCACAGCAAACGCAATTTAATATCAAATTTCAATTATTTTCATATTTGTGTAATATATTAAGATTCAACTGGTGCGCTCCAGTGCCATTGTCGGAATGACCTCTCATCATCCCTGTGCACATTCATAACTGGCCCATGATCAATCACTGTCATTTTCCAGACACAAGGGCAAACTCACTTTGTTACAAGTGGCCAAGCAGCCGGCATCTTTTTATGCTTTTTATTAAAATGTGTGTTTCAACAGTGGTACAAAGAAGAGATTATGGGACTTAGGGTTTGTGAATTATCTTTTCAGATTTATACAGTTACATGTGTTTGGAAGGAATTTTGTAATATTTAAGAACTATTTAAGATTATATTTTATGCAAAAACACACACTGATTAAAGTGTTGAGTCCCTGGAGACCCTAAAAGCCCCACATCACAGACTTAAACCCTGATTTGTATATATGTAACTGTACTAAGGCTTCTGAATGTTTGTGTAGTTTTATTCATTTGAAGATTTTGGTTTTGTTTTGTACAATGTAATTTATTTGCTGGTAATAATTATTGTTGTACTGAATTTACAGAAACACCAAAGAATAATAATAACCATTCTGGTGATTATGGTAGTATGATGTTTTATTCATTAATATTATTGTTAATGTCCATCAAAAGTACTGGATTATTTTTTTTATAACTGTTATATGTGGGTAAAAGCAATTGTTTGAATAGGCAGATTCATGTGAACATTCCATTCATTTTCTGGCATGCCTTTTTGTAGTGGTTTCATTCTTTGAGGTGCATGGTGCTTAAAAAAACAAGGATGTGGATAAGTGTGCAAAAATTGTGTTCAATTTTAATTTCCCACAAAATAATGGTAAATTTTAATAATAAAACTCAGAATACATTATGGCAATTACCAGTGTCACTTAATCACACTTTTAAATTCATGCACTGAACGTATTGTAAATATAATGTTTTAGAATGTTATGACAACTTATTTTTTTAGTATTTCCATTATTTATGTTCAGATTTGACCAGTCCAAGGCCCAGCTCTGTGTTTATTATTGAGTCAAAAACTTGTAGGCCTTCTGAATGGGGAGAAGTACAAAGCGGTGTTGAGGCATGGATCATTCAAAGGCCAAATAAAAGATAAAAAGATACGTGACAATAAGGAGGACCTTGTATAGAGCCTTTAAAACAAGCCGCCTTTCTATTCCATCCATTAAAAATCTTGCTGTCCAGCCTATAGAATGAAAATTGACCAACGCGAGTCTTGCACCACATCAAAGAGACTCAGAGAAAATAGAGGAACACTCTTCATGGTAAGTTAGCTTTTCTATAGCAATTGGGGAGACGCTCGATTTGGAAGTATGTCTTGTTGGAAAAGCTACACTGTGCCACTACATTTAGAGAAGCAAAGCACGAGGAAACTATAAAATATAAACCAGCATGCGTAAACATTTTATTATTAAACATATATGCCGCTGTGCGTAATGTCCCTTTTACGCACAGTCAGTTTGAATGGACATATAAAATATCACAGTCCGCTCTATAAAAGGTTCAGATAATACCAGAGCACAGTTTTAAGCTCAGGTTCTTGGTTTTACGGCTTTCCTCTTCACTCCATCAAACGTTCATTCACGTGCACTCGCGGCCTCCGCTCAGCCTTTCTTTCTTCTGCGGACTTTTATAACACTAAGGGCCTCGAAGACTCGGCTCTTGTAAGTCCTGTTTGGAAACAAGAGCTCAATGAATGCTACAAAATAAACACGATGAAAAATAACCAGAGGACAGTTCCTTGGGCGTTAGAAAAGAGGCGGACTTAATAAAAGGAGTGAAGCAGTCACCCTTCACTGGGAAACGCTTTGAAGTAGAACTTATTATCTGAAGAATACTTTTTGGTTGTCCTAACGACGCAGCTGAATGGGAAAGGCGCTCCTTTGTCAGCGATTTGTTCTCCTTTAGTGGGATGCCCGTGGAAATCACTTACATGGGCCACCTTAACATACTGCCTGCAAATCAGTAACTGGCAGAGTCAGACACACAGACGCCACTTTAGAAGGGACAAAGCCAGAAGTCGGCAGTGAGAACACGGCCACCGCTTCTCAATTGTGCACGTTTTTTCAGAAGGGTGAAAGATAATTTCTCAGACGAGCGTAAAGGCAAAACAAACGCTGTCTTGTCAGACTTTACAAGCTTTATCCATCTCCTGAATGGCGCCAGCACTGCGCACAAAATAGTCTCGTTATAGAAGGCAGAAGTTAAGGAGAGGGAGCGTGGACAACAGGTCATTTGATCTGTGCACCTGCGTCAAACAATACGACAGTAACGATGATAAAAACGCCCTGATTGCAACTTACCGAATCCAAGAAACCACAGAAAGATGAGAGGCTTCTGTGATGTAAGGAGCCTGTATTTGGGAAACACCGAACCAGGAGTCAAAATGGTCCAAAACATGAACCAAAAAGAATCCATAGTTGTTAATAGATAGATAATTAAATACAGTTCTAATAGCACAGTCTCAATACCAATGAATGATGCTGAAAATAAAGTACTTGCAAACTTCGTTTTTTAACCCAGAGAGAGTCTCTGCTAATAATTTGGAAATTGACAAGAATACAACTGTCCAGGCATGGGAGAATGAAAATTAATTCTTAGATTAAAAAAAAAAGGAAAGAAAACTTTTTTTTTCCTTTTTAAAGGGAAGTCACACTGCAGAGCAAAGGGCTGTGATCTTAGGTGTTTCTTGTCTATTTAAACTAATGATGTGTTTATAATTTCCTCCACATCTCTTACAAACTCACCAGTTTCCGCGGCCCACATTTCTTACCAGGCGTCTTGCCAACTTTTTTTTCCCTTATCCCAAAGCCGTCCTACCTGGCTGCCCATCTAAAATTTCACCATGGAGTCGGACTGTGTCTACAAGTCCGTGCGCAACCGGTTACTTTGGATCTCACTTCTGTCGTGAGGAAAACCGTGAGTCTGCTAACGAGTGTTTTAGCTCGTTTACTCGTCTGCGCTGGAAGGCACTGGATACATTTCAAAACAGGACTTTTTGGTGAAACTGGAGCAGACTTTTCCTGTCCCGTGTTGGAGAGGACTGAACACGGCGCTCTGGCGCGCTCACCTATTAGCCCCGATGTCTTTCCCCGTGGAGCCCAGAGAGTAATACATCTGACAATAGGCGCGCAGGGGAGTCACTCCGCTGACCTGTACGTGCTTTTACTTTCATAGGATCTTCATTAAATCAATTACCACATGAGCATGTCACAAGTCCAAGACAACAAACAGTATGTTATATGTATAATGACGCGTAATCGAGGGCAGCATTCAGTCAAGAAGCCTGTAAATGTTTTGAATATGTTTAGTATGTGTGTCGAATTACTAAATATCCATCAGAATAAATGAAATAACAAAAATAATCTGATATGTGGTTGCAAAATAATTTATGATCTACTCACATGTGAATTGTGAAAAAATAAAACTGGTGAAGAATTAGTGATGGGAAGTTTATAGATTTTTTGTCTGTGTTTGGACTTTTTGGAGTTAGTATTTTTGCAATCTCATCACAAACTTATTCAAGAAATTAACATATAAGTTTAGATATAAATGAAGTTTGGGTAAGTGAACAGGATGTGCTAAGCCGGGGCTCTCCAAATATTATGTTGTGTGAGAAAGATCATAAAATCCATAAAACCTTTACATAACATACAAAGTCAAGTTCATTCAAAATGTTTCAGGAAATCAATTTGCCACACATATACAACACTACATCCCTCACAAACTGACATAATATTGGGTGGCTCAGTAACATCTGTGGGGGAAGAGACTTGGTTCTGATCCAAAAACCCCATCCCGGGATTGGGAGCCACTCCAAGGCAGTAGGGTAGGTGAGGGGAGCAAGGTCATCCATGGACAACCACGTGAGCCGGGCCCTGCTACCTGCCTTATACTGCCGGACACACACTAAAAACGACATAAGCGCAGCTACTCACTTTTCACTTTGAATGACAGGGCTTTCCTAAAAGGCTCTAAATGCAGGATGTAAGCTTCAGTGTACTTGGGAACTGGACTGGACTGACTGTGGGACAAGGTGAAATGAAGAAGTCAATATTTTATCAAAGGGAAACAAATGGACTTTTGAGAAGAAGCATTTGAATTTGTGCCATTGCTCCGAAGATTCTTGCTGTGAAAGGGATAAATAAAAATGATTGTTTTTAACTTTTTAATGTTTAGTATGCCAAAGGATCATGGTTGGATGATTCACTTAAATATAAGAGCATGAACCTTGCTCACTAAAAGAAAGCATATTTTTCAAGCAATATAATAACCTGTAACTGAATATATAAAAAAAAGAGATAAACATTTATAAAATAGACAAGCTATACTATGGAACAACCCAGGAAAAAACAATACCATGTTGGCAACCAGGTCCCTCAACCAGAAAAGTTACATATAAAACACTATTTATTGCAAAAGTCCACACGTAACTGTACAGTTGTGACATTAAGACACATGGTGCCCATCCTAGGCCATCTTCCACCACTACCTATTGTGCCCCAAGATAAGAATCCACACCAAATAGAACGTGCCGAGTGCTTGCCACATCAGACGCCTGGCCTCAAATGCACCCTGTTTTGTTGCCAAAAGGTCACCATTTAAGAGCTGAGGAGAAATCATTCTACCACAGTCGGGGAGTTGGTGGATCGGCTCTCCTTGGGAAGCAGTGGTGAATTGGTGAGGTCAGGGTTAGGTGAAAGGCAGGAGCCAGAT
>KN491526.1:10637-22195 GCA_000787155.1 Scartelaos histophorus | reverse complement strand
TTGCGGAGACTTTTTGTCGCGCGCTGTAACAAGTCTCATTACCATGTGAGGCGCTCCTCCTCCTGCTCCTCAGTCGTCTTCCTCCTCACTCCTCAGTCTTCCTCCTCACTCCTGGCAACAGCAGACAAAGCGCGCGCGGGTGGGTTTGTAGATGTGTCCGCGCCTTTGATCTGAGTCCCGTTAAAAAGAGGGACAGTGACGGGAGACAGAGGAAAGTGCGCAAGGTAGAACCACCTAAGCCATATGCCTGGAAAATGCTCTTTTAGGGCATCAGAACAACACTTTAACAATTACACATAGGTACATAAGGGCATCGTGTGCTGGGATATTCTTTGACTTTGGCTTCTTTTCAAAGTCAGAAGCTCAAAAAATAGGAGCAAGAATTGGGGTAAACGATGGCCTATAACAAGGCCTGATCTTCGTTATAAAACAGCACCAGTGCAAAGCGCATTCACATTTTAGATGATTTAAGATCAAATTAAATTATAATAAAGAATGAATCATACAAATAAAACAGACTAAGGTGCCTTTTTAGAATGAGTTTTAAGGTTGGCTGCAATGATGATAAATAAGGTACCATTACAACCATGAAGTCTGGTGACGCGGAGCACAAAAGCTCGCCTCAAATGAAGTTAGTAATGGTCCACATGTGCGCATGATGTGGATCACTCATGCAGGCAGAGAGGCGGACAGACAGAGGCACAGATAGACAGACAGCAAAGGGCGCGGCGGCTGCCACACTACACCACTGCGTCCAATGTGCAAGCGCAATAATACCAATCTCAATTTAGGGAGAATCTGAGCGAGTAAATACAAATTTTGCAGTTTATTTGGCATGCGTAAAATTTTAAAGTCCGATATTCAGTTGACACATATTCATATTTATCTTATTTTTTATTTTTTTAATGAAACGAACCCATTCAGTTACGTTCAGAGGAAAATAATAACGTTGAAAGGCCACTGTGACTTTGTAGAGTTCTTATTCTACTGTGTGCGTAAAGGAGAAGACAGTTACGGAAATACAGAATAAATAAGAGCCAATATTAAACAAGGGCAGGTTAAGACCCAAAATAATTTGATTATATTATATATTATTGTATATTAAATACAATATTGAAACAGGATTAATTAATATGAAAGAGTCTTCGTTTTAAATAATTGTTTTGTATAGTTGTCTACTACGTGGTCAATGAAGATGTAGGCTATTTTACGTCTTTCGAATATTCTTATGGCGCAATTAGTTTGTCATATATCGTCATTAGAAGTCTATTAAAACATCAAGTCATTATTATTGGGCATCCCCGGGCGCGAATTAAAAAAAGACTCCCAGCCACACGGGCCTCATTTAGATTAATGGAAAAATATGTAAAACATTTCATTTTAATTTTCCTCTGACAGTGTTTTGCATACGTGCCTTCTCCCCCTCATCACTTATGAAAAGCAATCTCAAGCAACACATTACAGGCCCCTCCGCAACGCACCGCTCCCAGCCTAATTGATTCCTGACACAATTTAGTGAGGTTATAATCGTGTTAATTGTAATTTATATACCACTCTGAGGGAAATGGAGAAATGTATTTAAATAAGGTGTGAGCTTTAAGAAGAAACTGAGGAGATCTAACCAGTTCCTCTCATAATAGAAATGTAATGTAGAATTATACAGTGGATTTAGAAGCAAGGAAATGTGAAAATAAGATAAAAGCAACTGCATGTGATACTTTAAAGGGGCATGTTTTGGCATTGTAACCCTCATTACTCTTATTATTTCGTACTTAATCGCAGTATGTAGTCTTGCACAACCTCCTCTGGTTTGAGGTCTGCTTTAGTGTCTGTGGGGGGAATACCTCTTGGTGGCGTGCAGCCCAGGGAATAGCACCATCAAACTCTGGACTCAATGTTGAAATCACCAAGGGAGCCTCTGTCGAAGAGTAAGTGAATATTTGCAATCAATTTTAAGAATAAGCCTTTAAAATCATTCTAGATGTATAATTAATAAACTAAAGCAAGACAGTGAATAAAATCATCATCATATTTGAACCATTTTTACTTTGCAAAAATATACAGTATTTATCTTGGGCATTTGTATCTGGCAACACCACATCTCAAGTTGTGACAAGACAGCAAAAGGCCAGTCCCATTAAGTGATAGTTATAAAAGTATTATGGACGTGTTATAAACTCAACTCAACTGTGTCCACTCATAAAAAATGTTAGTGTAGCTGCCATCGGATTTATTTGATTTGATTATTTGAATAACGTTTTGTGAATTGTGTTTGCATATGTACTCTATAACCCCCCATTAAAAACAGGCTAAAAATGTCAAAAATCATGAAAATATTCCAATTTAGGGCGACTGTGATGTGATTTTGCCCCGGACCCTACTTCAGTTCCGGCCCCAGACACAATAGATCATACAGTAGGAGCGAGCGGGGCGAGGGGGACATTGAGGACTGAGGTGGGGCGCAGGGGGGAGGCATGCTCGGGCTTTTCATTACCATGGTCACCAATGGCACTATTAACCATTCAACACCCCCCCAATTATCCTTCCATCCGCAGTCAGCAGAGACAAAGGGCCAGTCCTGGTCTGCTGGAGCAACATGGCCACTAATCTGTCTCACTTCAACATCACACCCACTTCACTGTCTGTGGAAGTCAGGCGCGCACAAGTGCCCTATTGTACCTTTATTTGTAACAACACAACAAAGTGGTCAAGTCTGTACTCATTTACAAGTGGGTATACTCCTACAGCTTTGCTCAAACACTTAAAGATACTGGACTACGTTCATACTGTACTCCATATAATTGTACCACAACTCACCCTTATGTAATACATAACCCTATGTCCTGTAAATTATTTCATCTTTGCACTGTTTCTCCTAATAACATCTTATACAAGTATGGCTTATTTGGTCTCTGGTTATATTTGCTACTTACCATGATTATTGCCATTTGTATTTGTGCTCTTAGTTATTATAATATATTGTGATGTGTGACCTACTGAGTCTAAATATTTTTTTCTTGTGGATCAATAAAGTTTGTCTCAGTCTACATCTGTACTGGAAAAGCAGGAAAGAAGGAAGGAAAAAAAGAACTATAGGCACAAAATAGAGGAGATAACATTGGCATTTTTTAATTATTGATAAATCTGAAATATTGTCATGACTTAAGTTGTTGTAGTTGGACAAAAACGTGGCAACTTTGATGTGTAAAAAGTCATATTGATTGAGTGTGGAGCTGGTTGTATTAGTTTACCGTATGTCCAGTCCATTTGGATGTGTCCCAGGAAAGTGACCACACCAGCCATTCCGTTATGGTGTTTATGAAGGGGAGACTGCCAGTCTCAAAACCCATAATTAAAAACGACATTGTTCATTATCAGGTAATATTACTCATATAGTCCAACATGTCGAAGTTGCCAGTGAAGTGTCCGTTTTCAAATAAAGCAGAGCTGGTGTTCTGATTCTCACCAGAGTTCACTTATTTGCTGGACATTGCAGTGGACAATGTGATGATGTTCTGAGCCTGCTTCAGAGATGGCATGTCGATCATGCTGCCACGAAATGTGAAAGCACCCTGCACAAAAAGTTCAAAGTGAAGAGAAAGGATATTAAGGTCAATATTTAAATTTATTTAATTATCATAAATATGTGACATTCTGATGGACCGTTGCAGAATTTAAAAAGCCTCACACAATTTAAGCATAATCTTTTATACATATCTACACTGTTGCATTTACACTTAGATGATCTAAAGACACTGACTCTACCGTGGGATATTAAAAAGATGTAGATTCTATAAATGCATTCAGTCAATTGCTGTTTTTTTTTTCTCTAAAAATCTTTTGCAATGGACCCTACCTGGATCATGTCATTTATACAACTAAAAATGTATGGCAAAACATTATTTGATCTATTCTTAAGAGATTCACACCTCATAAAATTCATTGGTTAAAATAATCAAAAGTTTGAGGTCAGGGTTTTGAAAAGGCAAGCACCTGCCTTGTGTAATGACAAGAAAATGTGGCCCTTGACTACAGGCTGCAGCTTTCATTCCCTGCTCCACACACATTAAACATGGAGAATGGCAGAGGGCTGGGCCGGAGATGATTCCCTCGGGCAGTGCTGACTGAGAGCAGCCCTGGCATGGAGGGAACTGTGGGCAGATTGTGTATTACCTCAGCAGATAGCCCACAGAGATCAACACACAGAGTCCAACCATGCACTAAATTAGGAACAATAATATTGGACACTTAATTGCCCGGCCCCCCGAAAAACCTCCAACCTCTTCCTCTTCTATCTCCAATGAATCTGTAGCAATCACCCAGGGAGTACAGTATGTATTCTTTAAAACTACAGGACTGTGCAAGAGCACACACAAAGGATTACTTAGAGAGAAGGAAAAGACATCATGCCATGCTGACACACAGTAAAGAGAACATTTAGACTTTTTTCAGAATGAAAAAATTATAATTTCTATTTAAACACTAATCACAAACTAGAAAATATTATAGTACACAAAAATATTGTACAATACCTTCCCCTCCTTCTGGTGTTGCTCAAAAGCAGCTCTGAGTTCAGTGGCCCACTGGATTTTTTCTGGACTGGGAGAGAACTCCTCCTGCACTGCTGCAATCTGCCCTGGATGGATCACCTGTTTCCCTGCCAAGACAGAAGAACATAAAAACACACCACATGAGGAAGTTTAGGATGTATTCCTTATTGGTCATTTAGATGTGGATCATGGATATAAAGTCCTGAAGGCTAAAAGCAGTTGTGTAGAGTAATATTGATGTTGCCTGTTGCCGGGTAGAACACTGAGCTCAATTGGCTTGGTGTTCCATTCAACCATTACTGTGCACAGTCATGTACATACAGAAAATCACTAAGTACTTCACATTATAATTGCATGATTTGGTCTGCACGGTTAAAGCTAAATGTGAACAAAAAATATAATCTATATCTAATAATATTAAGAATAGCTAAACAACACAAGAGCTATGTTTATGTTTATATGTTTATCATCGCTTAAGACATAAAATGCTGGACACACACTCTTAGGATATTTTATTCAATTTCTAAAAATCATTTAAAAAAGGATTTAAAAAAAACAGGATTTTTAAGGTCCAAGTGCTTACCATCTGTTCACCTATCACACTAGTTTGAAATAAGGGCATATGGCCATAATTTTTCAGATCAAACTTGTATCAATAAGTTAATGTTATAAAATTATTTCAGTCAACAATAATAAATCAGCCTGCATTAAAAAAAAATATAATAATAAATTCAAGTTACTCAAGGACTGGATGGGGTTGAGGTCCCCTAATTCATTTTTATATTAACGTAATCTGAATACAGTGTACAACATATCAAATGTATTAAATATACAACAACAAATGTGTAATATGGAGCAGAGGGAAAAGGGTTCGTGGCATTTAGAATATCCCATGTGTCAGATATCAGAGCAGTGAAAAGACATCCAGGGCTACTCAGGTACCCTCGGTCACAGGCGATTGGTTTTCCCAAAATGCATCACTTCTGCCCCACAGCCAATCAAAACGTGCCATGTGGGTTCCAGAGCTCATTGGACGACTGCTATTTAGTAAAGTGCTTTCAGACGAATGATGGGCAAGGTCTAGAAGGACGGAAGTGAAATGTGGTGACAGAACAGAGGATTTGGGAGATATAGATTTGACATTAATCATTAGTACTGCTTTTATAGATGAGTGAAAACATCAGACACAATTTAAGGATGTCTAAAAATATCAAACTAATATATATAGCTTGACATTTGCCAAGTGTATATTCCCATCTGCCGGATGACCAGAACACAGTGTCCTTATGTCTTACCAGTGATTTGGCGCTCAGTGCTAATAGGAGCAGTAAAGCTTAAGTGGTGCCAAGGTCAATTACTGCACAGGTAGGATTTTGGCTGTACTGTTCCACTGCCTAAATCTACAAGGTCTGTAGTGGTTAGAATAGCAATGCACTGGTTAAAATATTTGAATATCATACTATAATATATAATAATAATAACTATATAACTGCTTGCACTGACATGTCATTAATACAAACAAAATAGACCTGTGCTATACATCTCTGGTGTAAGTATTTGGGAACAGGATGTCCTGCGGTGTGGTGAGCTACATGTAGTCTGCAGGACACACACTCACAGTGAAGCGTTGCCTGGCTACACTGACACACACAGGGCTGGTGTAGTGGTGGCTCAGTTTATGTCAACTGCCTTGTAACACACCTGACATTACATTTCATAAAACATGACATACCTACAATGCCAAAAATAACCATATAGAGGAGATTTCTGTTTTATTCTTCATATAGAGGAGAATAAGACAAAAATACATGTAAAAAAAAAAAAAGTTCTACCTGTAAATCCCATGAGCGCTCCTTCTCTGGCCTGTCGCCTCAGCCCGTCCACATCCTTGTAATCAATATAGACCAGATCAATGGCCTGCAGACCAAACGCCTTACAGGTCACTACCACTTTCTGCCTGGCGTACATCAGCTCTCTTGCATCTTTTGTCCGGGTTGCACCTGGCAACAACAAACGAGAGATTTAGAGATGGAATAAACAGTTTACGGGACAACTACACGACAAAGTAGTGTATACCTATGCTGGCACAGAAGTCATCTGAACCAAAGACCACGCCGTCGTGATGCAGGCCGGCCTTAGGAGCAAGCTCGTGAACTTCCTCACACACTTCCTGCAGACAAAAACAAATGATGATGGTTATTTGCACAACAAAGTATTACATTTAGATACAAAGACATATCGGATTTACAATCATGGAAGACAATAATACAATGTTAGAGGACAATAATCTTGAATGGCATTTGTTGTCCCTATTGTGGTACATTGCTATAATCAACAGTAGTTAATACTTTTCAACAACTTCTATGATTTTTATGTTTTGAGTCAATGAAATATTGATTTCTGAGATTTGCAATATAAAGAGAGTCCTAATTTGCAATGGTGTTTGTAGATAAAGAAAATATGCAGGGCTTCATTGTAAAAAAAGCTCCAAAGTAAAACAGAATAGATCATTAAAAATCAGCAGCCACAATTATTACAACTGAATGACAAATAACTGGACTGTGATTGTCTCTTGTGAAGCATGAAACAATAGGAACATGTCTCATGCCATTGTTGGACTCCAAATTAATTTCACCACTAGCTGTGCCACTGTTTTTTTTATGTGCGAGTGACTGCGTGAGTAGAACCAGGGCTCGTTCTGGACACAGTTACAGGGTGTTCTCAAGAAAACATACAAAGCTGCCTCCCTGCAATCAAACACACACACACACACACATTTTTTGTACACATACTCAAACGGCAACGCAACCAAAATGAAAAGTACAAGACAAATGAACAAGGATTGGGGACAGCTTGTAACACCCCAAAATGCCCCCGAATCGTGCACTTTCCCCATGCAGATGAAGGTCACGCTGCAGTAGCTTTGATGCTGCCAAAATATTAATAACAACTTTTCACTATGATTACAATAATAGACTTCTAATTAAAACATGTCTGGGGAAGGGACACAGAAGAACAGACAGAGGCAGACAGAAAAAGGCGTGCTTTTTGATAGACTGTCCGAATACTTTGAAATGTTTTTTTTTGTATTTGGACACGTGGTGAGCTCCTGTTTCGCCGATGGGGGCTTTAATCTAAAGTGAACAATGGACAAACAGCCCAAAACCTCTTACGCATGCAGTTTTTGGGAGGCGGGAATTGTTTGTAATTTACCTTAAAATTGAGCAGGCCCACAGCGGTTTCCACAAAGGTGACCAGGCGAATGGGTTCTGTCAGCGGACGGCCTTTCAAGTGGTGCTGAAACCTGTCAAGGAACTAAACACAAAGAACAACATCTCCACTCATTAACTGCACTCACTGTTTACGTGGAAATGGAAGCCTAAACCTCCAGAGGATTACAATTAATTAACTTTGTCTAAATAGTGTCTAATGTGCCTTGTGTATTTACTGTCACCACACTGGAGTGGAGCTGGAGTACAACATGAACTTGGGGCAAAAAGTGTTTCAAACAGTATATACAAACTATTACAAATGGATATGTTTGCATGTTTATTTAAACAACAGAAGGTGACTGGATACTTTTCTAAAATATATACAGGATATACTGTGTAACTGTGACTGTCTGATGTATTGAGCATTAATGTATTTGTATGTAATTGCATTTTGTCCATTTGTACTTGTTTTTATTTTATGTCATGTTATGTCATTTGTGTAAGTTATATTAATGCATAATAAAACCTGATCCTGTATAAAAGTATCATATCAAACCATGAAAAGTAATACCCCGTCACCAAAGTAGTTACTGTGCACCTTTATTAAGACAAACCCTGTCACAGTGTGCCATTCATGCATATCAGCATGTAACTTATTTCTTTAATGTTCTATACTTTGCAGTGCTTATCCCTCACTTTAACTTAATTAAAATAAAATAACCAGGATCAACAAGCTGTTGAGGCACTTTGTTATATTTGAGGCTCACTCAGCATGTGCTCCGGACTATCAATGCTGTATTAGTTTCCAAAAGGAAATGGGGGGAAAATCATAGGCAGTTATGAAGTATTTGTGTGAGTCATTAGTACTATGACACACTTGTGAAATTCACTGAGTTATGAGAGAAGAAAGTCATGATACAAATATTGGCACTTCCATTACCTGTATTCCTGCATCCTCATTGAAAAACACACTTCAGATCATGTGGGCGAGAGTGAACGGCAGCAGTAAGAAAAGCAAATTCAATGAAATATTTTACATTATCACCAGGGTTCCCTCTCGTCTGAAGTCTTCTAGACAGACAAGTACAGCTCCCTCGAGAGAGCCTGCACACGCCACCAAACTAAATTCTGAATAAAAAGAAGACAAAACAAGATATGGGGTATGTCTTTGAGTGTATTCCAGCGACATTATTCAGTTTTGCCTGGCACCCTCCATGGCGGCGAACAGGGAGACCCGAGCCACAATCAAGAGTGTGATGTGACACTTTGCTGAGGCCTTTATTCCCCACGACTCCTGCTAATATGCAAGCTCACCTAAGTAGGGCTTTAAAACTGAGTTTAATTCTTTGAAGACCAAAGCATTCCATTTTTTTTCTTCTTCCAACAGACCAGTTCACAGCGAGGCCCGGGACTGCCAGTGGGGTAGCCCAAATTCCAAAATCTATCATCTGGAAACACACAAAAGCCCCCTCCGCTAGATATTTCCTTTGAAAGCAAGTCTAAAAAAAAGGAAGAAAAAACTACTAGGGGTAGAATTGTCTAACTCCATGTCCTCTTTCCTTGGACAAAACCTCAGGTGAAGCTTTAAGATTTTGCAAAATGCACACCCAAATAACCCTGGCACTTACAAACTCTTGTTCACCTAAAAAAAAAACAAAAAAAAAACAGGGCCTCAATTGACGGATTTAAGAAAATGGGGGCAATTTTAATCATCTCTCCATTCAATCGCAGTTGGATAAATAATATCTGAGAGATTTGCATAAATACAAACCATCAAAGACTTTTCATCTTCAAAGAGGTTTTGGAGACCCAATAGGCTTTGTACTGTAATCATCTGAGGTCACAACCCTGTGGGAGCAGGGCTGCTATGGTAACATAAAAACTAACGCTGGGGGCTTAGCATAATACACTACACCCCCTTAAAACACAGGAAGAGGCGGGGCTTAAACCGGGAGTGTGAAAAGAGGGTGTGGATAAACCTATATTTGGGACCTGGGCAGATGCGGGTTATAATAGCGGAAAAGCCAGCTGATTACTGCACAGCTACAAGTTGGGAGTTGTTTGGGCCCCCAGAGGGCAAAAGGAATGATGTAGGACTGTATCGTCTTCCAGAATGAGACTTTTGAATCTATCATAAAGATAAACAATACTGTGGTTTGGGTCAACACATTCCACTTCAAATACATTTTGGTGAAAGTTTCAAAGACTCCATTAATTCTCAAGCACATTGTTTACTAGTATATAAAGTATATTGAATACAAGCTGCCCACAAACACAATGGTAAAAAGCATAGGTGGGATGAGGAAACAAAACTCCAATCTTGAGTTGACGCCAACTGTCTCAGCTGATGCTGTGCTCATGTGCTGTTACAGGCCTACATGATGCACACAAACATTTTAAGCCTAAAACAGCCACTCAGGCACATATGCTTAAATCTCAGACCTCTGCCAAGGCATTGAAGGGGTAGAGGTAAAAGTACATACAATGCAGGTATATTACACAATGGAGAGATACAATGAGGGGGGAGTTTTCTGCACAAAAGTAAATAAATAAAACAACCAAAGATACATTAGGCCTGATACTTGACATGTGCAGAGCTGCAGTTGGCTCCATAAAGACTTATCCAAACAAACTAATGCTAACACAGGAAACCGAGGCACTCCCCCCAATAGTAAATCACATAAGAGTGGGTTTTATTATTCTGGTGTACTTCTGCTCTTCTGTGCCCATTCTCCACATTGAGGGCCTCACTTACACTGTACAAGCAGATCTTTAGTGCTTCGTCCTTGTAAAGAAATTATTAACCTTCAATGGCTCTCAAATCTAAGACCTCATTTAGCCGTTATTCATTGCTAAATTAAAAATAGAAAAGACGCAGAAGAAACAACCTCCTTTTCTTGTCGTTCAAAAGCTCTCGTCTACAAACAAGCCCTCTGACAATTTCCACCAGCCCATCATGAAAAGAGAAGGAGGGCGAGATTGACCACGAGAATAGGGCCTATAGTGGGACAAGTTTCAATTAATTTTCTTCAAAAGGAGGCCAGATTAAATGTTTCCGGCCTGCTGAAGTGTTCATTTCACACAGTGGAAGCCCAGAGAAAAAAGGGGGAGGAGACAGGAGGAGGGTCTAGGGGACTTGCTTTGAGTCCCAAATAGTGCGACGGGTAAAGAACGCACACGGCTCCGAATGTGTGTGAGAATTGTTGCTTAGACAAAGGAGGGGAGTTACGCCTGTTATGGACCAATAAGGGCTGTCAGTCACACAAGGGCCGGGGAAAGAGGAGGAAGGCCCAGCTTAAAGATTTCAGCACAAAGGGAAACATGCAAGTCCATCTTTTAGCCACAAATCAGACCGGAGCTTCTCGCGGATAATATCAATGAAGAAAGGGGGAAAAACAAGCAAGAGGATTAATGGCTGCTCTGACAAGACAAATAGACATGGCACTGGGATAAGATCAATGAACTTATAAATTATGATGAAATTGATTACATGAGATTTATTAAGATAAGTTACTGCAAAGTTTTAACTTAAACCGAAATTATCAAATAAAGAAAATTGAATTAGGGTACAAAACCATGTTAATCAACTTAAATTATTTGACTTCAGCACCCCAGCTCTTATATTTTATGGTAAATAAGTATAGGACTGCAGGTCAGTGGATGTGAAAGGCGTCTGTCCTCATTAGAAAGGATAATGTGTAGTGAAAGGCAAACAGGGATAGTTTGAAAGTGTTTGGGAGGCTTTTATTTTAAGTTATGAAGATATGCAGGGTTCATTTTTTTTTTGTGTGTGTGT
>KN491526.1:0-10554 GCA_000787155.1 Scartelaos histophorus | reverse complement strand
AACTAACCCTAAAATAATAATTAAAAAAAAAATAAATAAATAAAAACCTTTTTGTATTTTTATTTTGTCAGTTCACAATAGAAGCGTTGGTAGATAATAGGTAGTTGACAGACTATCTCACAGGCCTTGGCTAAGTCTATTACCTGAAATATACATAAACATAACATAATATCAAGATGCCAAAGGACAGTGTAAAGTGAGACATGAACAAAATGGAAGACGAAGGAGAGATTTTCATTGAACACCTGTCAGCAATTATAGTCAGGAGAAAGAAAGGGCAGCAGGCAGGAAATAGACCTGTTCTAATTAAAAGCACTAGTTAAAAACTTCCTGCTCCTGGCCGAAGACCATGTACCACTATATTCATATGATGTTTAATAATGCTGAAGAATAGGCTAATTGTTGAGTTCATTTTTAAACATTTAGTTGTTCCAAGTGAATGCATAAATGGTCCCGTAGCGTCTTGCTTTTACCACATCATCTGATAAACTTGGTCTGTATTAATGATGTCACTGTGTCCTGACCTTTTTAGCTCTGACGTCCAGGCTGCACTCGGTATAGAAAGGCCAGAGGGATGAGAAACACAGCTTAAACTTAGGTGTAGTTAGAGCTAATCTGTATTCAGTTTTAATTATAAAATGTATGTTTCAAAATAATAAGGAAAGGTGCTGCAATGTTGGTAACATTGAAGAAGTAGAAATAGAACACTGGTAGTTTGAGTGCAGCTCTGCTTTGGTTTGTTGTTGCCTTCTTAAGTCTAATAAAAGTAAGTTATCTTTTAATAACATTTGGATAGCATTTATAAAAAATCTTTATGAGCAAAATATATTGACATTTGGCTATATAAAATGGAACAAATTAGCTGTCTTGGCACATATTTCTTGATTTGTACTTTTAGTCAAAGTTCAAATTTTGATGCTGTTTACTTCTGACTGAGTTCAGATAAAGTAGGAAATGTTTGACAGTTATTTTATAAGTTTCGTTTTTGTTCATCTGTCACTTTTAAGCAGCTCACACAATTTAATCTACTTACACTGGTAGTTTTATAGTTTTGCTGTATATGTTGTGCTTGTGTACAGACAAAGCCTTTTTCTTATTCCAACACCTATATTTTACAATTGTTAGTTTTTGTTTTATGTTGCAAAATATTATCAAAGCATAAGTTTGTGAACATTGGTCACTTGACTACATCAAAATGTGTGTTATTTTTAAACATAATGACTTTATGGCTCTTACCCAGTGCACCTCGTCTGTGTTCTCCACCTTGGGCAGCATGATGGCTGGGGGCAGCACCTGGGCCTGCAGAAGGACCTGGAGGTCAGCATCAGCCAAACCACTGGACACTGAGTTCACCCGGACACACTTCTCTGTGTGGCCAAGATCCAGCTCGACCAGCATCCGGGGGATGGTCTCCCTCGCCTCTGTCTGCAAACAGAAGGAACCAGAGCAATTCAGAGTTCATTGTGATTTTTTTTCTTTCCTTTCATTTATGTTGTTCATTGTTATCAGACAAAAAAATGTACTTTAGTAAACAAAAATGCATGTAATTTCAGTCATTATGATTAATCTTAACTTATACATTTTCAGCCAATTTCAAACTGGTTTTATATTGGAGAAACTATTGATTCACACAGCACCAAAAAGCACAGCTCACCTTGGAAGTCTTCCTAAACCAGCATTGAATGAGCTGGACCGGAAAAGTAGGGGGAAAAAAATCAAAGAGAGGCCTTTAGACCCAAAACACAGTAGCACACGTTGCCAGATTCAAAGCAGATGTTGAGAGAGTAGAGGAGAGAGAAATGGAGATGGACTGGTCTGAAAGAGTGGCGTTCAGGGAGAAATGTGGTCCCATTTAAAAACCAAGAGGCAACAGAAGCTTAGGAGATGTCAAGTCAGATCAGAGACCCAAACCACAGAGGGCTGCTATGTGGGTGAGCAGGGAGTGACCGTACAACATATAGCAAACTATACTGCAAAAATAAGCTAACTATGAAATATTTTATGTATATTTTAGGAGGTGTTATAGAAGAAAATAGTTCATAATAAAAATGGAGACTTGTTGACATACTTAAAGGGGAATTTGAGTCACCACTGCTTGTCTGAAAAATGTCATAGTGATGCATTAAACATCAATCTAATATTAGTTAACCACTGACTTTTAATGGACACAGAAAAAGCATGTATTCATAGAGTGAGTGAAGTCACTTCTCCACAGACCTAACTTATAACCTGGTACCTGAAGATAAATGTAATAATGTGAAATATTTCTGGGCAATGCAATAACAGTTCCATGAAGATGAGGTGGGTGATGAAAAGTTACACAGTGCACCTTTAGCTAACCTGCAAGCGTTAAAATATCTTGGTTTGCATAAAAGTACAAAGGAAAAAGTGAAGTGTACACATAAAATGATGATAAACAATAATACTGAAACTAATTTATGCCACTCACACAATAACCACCAATAACCTGAGTTAAACCACAAACCCTATTCTAAATCTACAACATTAATTTAAAAAAAAATCATGAGCTGCAATAAATAAACAGCAGAATAACTTTACACTTTATGACTTATTTGCATCTGTAATGAGTCAAATTTATTAATTCAACCATCTATTAGTCAAATCTCACCATATAAATAAGCAAAAATAAGAAAATAGACATAAACATAAACTTTATTAATCCCCAAGAGGAAATTCATGTTCCAGGTTTGCTCTGTATTGTTCAAAAATATTAAAAATAAAAATAGAGTAAAATAAAATTGTAAAACTAAATCTACGCAGAAAAGTCAATGTATTTGTCCTTGTCCTTAATTGTTAGATTGTAAAGCTGTATCGATATATAAAAATGTATAGATGATAAATACTGACTCCCAAAATATTGTTCCATTTATCATATATTGAAAGATAAGTTGGTATAGTAATTATTGTGGCTTGTCTTTTCCTAATAGTAACATAATAGATAACATTTGCTCACTGATTGATGCTGGAGTGGCCTGGCTGGTACAAATACGATTACATCTTAGGGAATTATGAACCATACGGTAGAGCTGCTTTGCACAGTATCGCATACTGTAAGTAATACAGATGATTGTAGTCTTTGTAAAACCCATCCTCACATAATCTAACCTCATAAATGATGCCAGTGCACTTTTATGACCTAATAACAGAAGGGTAGACTATCCAAACAGACTCATTATTACCACAGTAAATCCTGACTTTATGTGAGCAGGGGGCATTAAAGAAAGCCGTCGACAGACATAACTTAAGCAGCCTATCTCTAGTAAAAGGCAAACAGGACGAATACAGACCCAGAGCTTATATGGGTCAGGGAACAGCTATTCTCTCTGATCTCCTGGAATGCAGAACAGTACATGATATTATGGAAGAGCCTCCAGTATCAATAAAATATGGTATCAAAGTACATATCAAAGATTCGTGCACATTTTATTGGGGTCATGGGCTGGCTTAGCTTTGGAGAATCACGTCTGTCGCTTTTGCAGCATGGGATGAGACGTTAGGGATTGTCACACCATATGAGTGAGTACTATGATCTTTCACCCATGTCGGCCAATAACCTTCTGTTTGGTCTGTCTTACTGTCGCCCGCATAAGCCCAGATAGACCTGTAACTGTATCTTGGTAACTTAAAACGGATGGAGCGATTTATGAAGCTGTAATTCACTATTCATAAACCTGCTACTTGGGGAATAAAACTGTGTCTGTCATCGAGTGGTTCTAAGTGACAAGAGATATATGATCTGAGGAAAGTCACGCTGACCCTGGACCTCTTGGGTATTGAGTCAGTGAGTCAAGTAGAAGCGCTGCAACTATTATTTAGCTGATCAATTCATCTAGTAATTCATTCTTCGATTCATTGATTAGTTGTCTAGAATGCAAAGGCCAGTGAATATGAGATTTTCCTCAATTGTTTCCTAAATATAAATAAAGCTGCATCAATATTACAGACCATTTTTGTGTTTTCATTACAAACACAAAATGTACAAATTTCCAGTGTCATTTGTTATTTGTTATTATTATAAAAGGCAATCTGCAAGTAACCCGCTGTAAGTACCACACTTGCAGTCAGCGTACAGCAGGCGTTTGAGGGTATAAGCCCGTTAATGATTATTTGATCACCATTTCAATAATTGATTAGTTGTGATTCATCAATGGCAGCCCTAGTGAATAGTGCTGGTATAAAGGACAGATGGCACAGATTAACCATCTACAGCAGGGCAGATGTGGCTACTTTTTACTATCACCAGGTGTGAAGAGAACAATCTATATCAGTGAATCCTGAAGAAATTCATTAAACCATGACCAACCTAGCGCTTGATGAGGTACACTCAAAGTCTGTTTGATTTATATTTTACATTGTGTAAAAGTGACCTAACTCCACCTAGAAACAAAATGGGCTGAGGATATGGACATTCTGAAATATTGTGTCTTTTTTACCACCCTGTTTCTCAAGCGTAGACGATTATTCTGCCAGACACCTTGACCCCTCTGGGCGCAGCTACTCTGAGCGTGAATAAAGTCCTTTGAAAAAGAGATATTTTACATTAATAGACAGCCATCCAACAAGTTGCTTCAAAGCTGCCTCCCCAATCACCTGGTGTCCCACAGAGCGGCAGCCCCAACGTCAGCTCCATCTCCTCTTTGATTCCCTCTATCATGTCCATCATTAGACACTGACACAGGGGAAAGCTAGTGAGCGGGCGAGCTGTGCACCAGGCAGCCATTCAGGACAGAGCACACACAGATGCACATGAGAGGCCTTTCAAGTGTGAGGGGCTGACCTGCCAGGCTAACCGGGCCATATCTTTAACATGGCCAAAGCTCCGAGGATCGTACCAAGAGCGCCGGACACGTGACACAGCATGACCACCAGCAAGCGCAGACACCACATCAAGAAGAGCGCCCAAACCACTGTGTGTACAGGCCACAGCGGGGGGCACTTCCCTCTCCAACATCAGATCAGCAACGTCCTGCGCGCTCACCGTGAGGTTTAAAACAAGTAGCGTCAAACATAGCCTCTGGATATGCCCTCTGAGGACTCTCAGTCAATACGCTTCAGATGCAGTACACAACTAGCTACTATAAAGATAAAGATAATACAGTATTGAAAATGTGCAAAAGAAGGAATTGTGAATTAAAATACAAAGGAGGAAAAGCCTTTACCTATAGAACAAGGCAACCACATTGTAAAAGTAAAGCAATCGGGGAGTTTATGCAGGCAACCAGAAATTCTTCCATATGAAAGCCCAATGATGCAAAGTCTGTTTGATTCACCTTAATCTCATGGTTCACTATCACCATCATTGTCAAAACCACAAATGCATGGTTTAAAAGACATTTTTAGCATCACTAATCATGCTTTGTCTCAGAGTTAGAATCATTAGTCAGTTTGAATCCTTTACTTTTGGAGCTTGTAATGGAGATGAAGCATGTTGAAAACAAGAGGACTTCCTTGTGCATTGATATTTTCAGTGATTCATTCTGATACAAGTTGTACAAAATGTTGCTGTCATAAAAAGTGGGAGATCATGAGTCATTATGAGGTTATTTATCTGTTTTCTGAGAACACGCTCTTTGCATCCTGCTGTGAAACTTGAGACGTTGTTTCAAATGAGCTGTAGAGTAACGCAGGTGAAGACTGACTGTCACTGCTTACGACTGCTGTCAGGACATGCATATGTGTGTTAGCAGACTTCAAGATATGTCGGGTTTTGACAAGTACCCTGGGCGAGATGACTGACTAATTCAGGCTACACTGATAACAGTCACAGCGGAGTAAGATTTTAGCCTTCATTCTGTCAGATGGAAAGACACTGTATTAGCTGCTTCCTGTCAGACAAACAAGACAAAACCAGTGAGGTAGCACAGAGTAAATATGGAAGTCATTCAAATCACATCGTACTCATTGGTTGAAAATGACAAGTATACATGTTTGGTTGTTCACTAAATGAGCCTTGAAAATGAATCATTACGTCTGCTCAATTATAACCTGAAAAAACACTGAGAAAAGATGCCAAACAGTGTATTATGATGACATAATAATGACGAAGTGCCAGCCCCACACTGCCATCTTTGTCCTTGTTATCTTGGCCTACGTAAAGCATAATACTCCCTACAATGTTAGCATAGTTAGTTAAGCTTTCATATCTCTGGATCCCAGGTTTCGTAAACATCTCCTGTGTAAGAACTCCAGCCTCACGCATTTTCTTACAATTCTCTGCCTAGTTATATAGTTATTATACAATTCCTAGCCATGTTATAATGTCGCTTCTGCAACAAAAACATACCCGGAGTTGCGTTTCATTTCATTCACACATATTTAACACACAAATCCTGCATATTCAGTTTTGCTCTCAAACAGAAAGCACTTTGTGACGTCCGGTGGCAATACAGGAAGCACTGTACAAAGTGTTTTTAAACTTCATGCCCCATCACTAAAATCATCTGGAGAATTTCAGCCCTGGATTAGCCTTTCTCTACTGAATAAAAGGTAAAAGGTAGCTTGAAAACTACCACTTCATGACGTCACAAGGCGGAATAGAGCATTTGAGCTTTGGAGAGGTAGGGATGTAGTAGGCTAATACTAAAGGGTTACTCAGAAATGTGTGAATGAAACAAAACACAACTCCAGGTATGTTTTTGATGAAATAACAACATTCTAACATGGCTTAAAGTTTCTAAGAGTCAATTAGCATAATACAGGACCTTTGACATACTAATACAACAATATAGAAGGATGAAACACAAATTTAAACATACAGATTACAAAGACAAAGTACAAAGCTATGGCCACTTAAACCCACATGCGCCAAATTCTTTCCTGCCTCTCTGGTGCAGTGGTATCTTGCTCTCCTCTTCTATTCTTCCATCATCACTTCATCAGGCTGGGGTTTTTTTCCTGGGCTCTGGGTGTGTTACATAGCCCATGTCGGCCTGAGACATGCAGCCTTGTGATAGTGCCAGTGAAAACAGCAGACTGTAACAGGATAATGAGCGAGGGAGAGAGGATGGCTCTGTTCGCCCAATGTCCACATTTTACCCCAAAACTCGGCCACAGTTCAAGACATGATACGAGATCCCAAACAACTCTACAGAGGAATATCTCAAATACACACCCAGTTTCCTTGAGTTCTGTATAAAGTGAATGGAAAAAAGTTCTGAAAAGTATGACAAAAAAGATATTAACAATTTATTTACTTAGGAACTAGCCTTCCCACTGAGACTCTGTTATGCGGGGTGTCCATAGCACCAGTGAGACCCTTTTGTTGAAGTTGTTTATTGGTGGAGAAACTAGAGAAGAGAGTAACCTAAATATGGGGAACATACAAACTCCATCTCTCACAGGGACAAAGAATCAAGCTCAGCACCTTATATGCCACAGTGCTATAGCCCTTTTAAGTAAATTGTACAAAATGTGTCAAAGTGGAATGAGAGCAATAAAAGACTCCATGTGTCATGTGTGACAGGTCATTCAAAGTGCCAAATGTGGACATTTTACAAAAGCCATTTTACACCCAGATCCACTACAAGTAATGCAGTCATAACATAAGCAAAAAATATCTGAATTTCAACAACTGTTTGCTATACATAACTGTAGAAAATGTTTGTATAAAATAAACTTTCCAACGACACCCAACCTCCATCCAAGAATGCTAATAATTTGCTGTCACCACTCCGGTGTGCACCCTGACCTCACGTTCACCCATCATACTCTCCCAAAGGACCCGATCAATCGCAGCACATGACAGCTCTGCACACAGTCCTCTGTGAGACGTGGATACTTGGACTACATGCCCGCTAGGCTCTTGATATGGACAGGGCCTATTTTATGGCTGAGCGCCTTACATCCCCTGTGTGAGCCTTGGCAGTCTGACTGCGACTCTCTCTCCAGTCTCCTGGGCCCTTTGAGGTGTTAAGCACACACGCTAGACCCTGTATATGCAGCAACGCACTGCCACACACTAAATGGAAATATTCAGTATTCATAATTCAACTGGTTAACATTATTTCCCTGGAGTTCTTTCTGTCAAGGCCCTAGTCATTTGAATCCCCTTAAATGGAGAGCAGATCTGCCTACAGTGAGCATTGAGCTGGGGTTGTTTCACTTGACAGTTGGCTGAATATATTATGGTAAAAACACTGGTGTCAGGCACGGTTCATCCACAGACCCCAGAGTGCTGAAGCCACGAAGCACATGATAACACAACCTCTTTATGTTAGTGTTCAAAATGCCTTGTACTGGATTATCAACATGCATTCACAGAATTCAGGCAATGTCTTCCACAAAACAAAGAATTTGTCCATTCTCATACAATCTGCACTGATAATGGAAACTGGATTGGCAAAAAATATGAATATTACTGGCCGTGAATTGTTGGGCTTTTTAATGTTTTCGCACACAAAACCTTCTTGTAAATCTGGGCTTAAGACTGAGACTTGTTAACATTTTTATAAATTAAATGTATAAAAAAGTATAAAATATTAATTATAAGGATTGCTATACTTGTTGTAAAGTGCTCTATGTTGATTGATTGATAGAAAAGTATTAAAGAAACTGACAGATGCGTGTTAAGTTTTTAAAGTAAATCTAAGATATACATTGACTAAAGAGCTGATGGGCCTCTGTGGAGAGGGCACATGTGCATATTCCTGTGTGTTTGTATGCGTGGTGAGCGTGTGCTGGTGTGTAAGAGGTGCTCCCTGCCGTGGCGGCCGCGCCACTGTGCCATCTGGAGAGGAAATCGAGTGTGAAGTACAGTATAGTTTGGGACCAAGCTCCGTGGCATCAGCTCAGCAGTTAGTTCATTAGTTCCAAACTTCCAGGGATTAGGAGCGAATCTCTACGGCAGGCAGACATGAGGAGGGGGGCAGTCCAGGAAGAGAGAGGGAACCATGTGGGGAAAAGAGACTGGGAAGAACGCTGCAGGACCTAGGGCGCTGAGAGAGAAAGAAAAAACATGAAATAAACATTCTTAACCCCGAGAACCCCGTAAGGAGTGACGGGGAGCGAGGGGCGAGTGAGGGAACACGGAGAGGACAGGTGTAGCCGTCAGTTCCGCTCCTGGTTTAACCTCCCCCTCCTCCCTCTCCCCCCTGATCATACAGATATGATGATATGTGTAAGAGTGTTAGAGCACTCAGCCTTGTCTGCCTCCCCTCTGGCTCTGTGCTGACAGTTAGCAAGCTCTGGGTGGCTCCTAGCCTTTACTCCTCCTCTCATCTCCAACAACTTTCTGTCATGAATATCTTCTGGCCTGTAAGGTGCCAAGGGTGAAGGTGACACATAATGAAAAGAATACATTAATGAACAGTGTGGTTTCAATTTAAGGTGTATCCATGCACAACTGCTAACTAAGCTCAGACTTCACCTGACCGATCACCGCCCACTGTTGGAACAGTACCCAGCCCATTTAGTAGCAACATATCCTTCCTATGTCTTTCTATGTCTTCTACAAAAAGAGTATAACCACTGTTACATATTCTAACAGATTCTAAACTCAAACAAGGTGCCGGCCCTGCCATTGTCCACATAAAAAAATTCTGTCCAAAATTTATCCTCTAGTCCTTAATTTTCTACAAGTTACTGTTAATAGCCTGGTTGTATCTTCCTTTATAACAGGATTTTGTGGAAATGTAAAACTAGCCAGTCATAGAAGAAAAGAGAAAGAATGAATGAAGGCAGTACCATGTATCACCTACAGCTGAGCCAGATCTCTATGCACATTTCAGCTTGGACATAGATTTACCTGTTTGCTGACAACAAATGGAAATAAATAAAAAGGTATAAATAAGGATCGCACAGAATATAGCAAATATATGTATTATTGAATATTTTTACTCATAGCTTGCACTGAGGAAATATTTACTTTAAACTCCTTGGATGAATTCCCAAAAAGAACCAGAAGGGTTGCTTGGGCAGCCTCTACACAAACATCTGGTGAATGATCTTAAGTGAAGGAATCAAATAATACACAACAACCCCCCTTGGATTTCCAATTGCCACAGTAGAGAATGAAGCTGAGTGTGTGGGAAGTGAAGAAAGGGTGCCCGTAGGAAGAGTGCATTATGTTATCGAGTAAATAACTAATTTTTATATTACACAGTATGACCTGACACATGCGGAGAATAAGCGACAGGTTTGACACACACTGGGCCAGACTCTTTTCAGGGGAAAAATAGCTAAAATGGGTTCTTAGTAGCACACTTCTAATAGATATAGCATTAATGCATAGACTGAAAAGTGGTAAGGTAAAGTAATAATTGTCTTATGCATAGAACAATTGCACTACTGCATACTGGTTTAATGGTCGACATTTCAGTACAATTACTCTAAATGCTGGCTCCACCTGCTGAGTGACATTCTAAGTTAGAAAGTCCCTGAAAAATAGTCTTTCTTTTAAACACAGGAAAATATATATGCTGCTGAGCTTTTGACATTGGACAATCACAATTAAATATAAGAACATATGATCACATATTCAAATGCATGCTTATTGCAAAAAATAATGAAATAATGAAATGAATGAATTAATTAATT
>JACN01131291.1:0-57486 GCA_000787155.1 Scartelaos histophorus | reverse complement strand
GAGATGCAAGCCCACTCACAGTATGGACATATATTTTATCTATGTTTTTCAGGGCAACAAAAACACAACCATGATGGAAAAAACATGCTTTCATTTTGGTCCATATTTTGGTAAAAGTTACATATTATGGCTTTCAGGGAGCGTTCACACTTGTTTGAGTCATTTTGTAGACTTTGTTAGGTCCTGCTCTAGTCCTGATTTAGCCTCAGTTTAGTCCATGTTTTCTCCAAGTTTTTTGTTTTGTTTTTATCACTATTTTGGTATGCACATTAAACTGTAAATGTGGTTAATTAGGGCTAACAGTTTTGGAAATATAATAATAATATAATCATAGAATTCTGTTCAAAGTTAAAAGGGTTAGCAGTTTTCACGCAGAATAAAACATTGTGTCCAATGCTCAACACACAAACCTACGTCATTCATGCTCCCGCAGGACAATTTTCCATAAATATACAAAAACATGATACAAAAACTAAACAAAAACTATTCACAGCAACTTCACAAACCTGATGCACTGTGCAGTAGCTCTGAAGGGGGAGACTCAGACCATCAAAAATGAAAGTGAAACTTATAAAACATGTTAATTTAAAAATGATGTAAAATATGATGATCTAAATATGTTGTGTTAGCAGTTAATAAGCCATTGTAGGAAAATACGCCCTCTTTAACTGTTTCTAACTCATACACATACTGTACCTCTTATTATTATTCACAACAAACAGCTGTATTCAGTAATGGTTATATTATAGATTGCAAGCACTTTATTTAGCAATAGATTAAATAGTTTGCTAATTATTCCTATTCTGTGTGCAGTAATTTCCATATATCAACTGTCAATCATAACAATCTCATATGGACAGATCGCCACACAGTTACACAGTGAAAACTAATTAATCCACTCAAATGCCGACTATTAGCGGCGCACGCATTTGAAAAGTGCCGAGCTTTGTGGTTTTAAAAAGTATACGCGACCGTGAAAACCCTCCACTTAGTAAATAATCTGTAAATGCCAGCAGAACTCCCATGTTAATTTACATCTCCCATAATGTCACTTTAAATGTCCTCTCTTATCTTAATTGAGCTATCTGCGATGAACCAGAGGATTATAATTTCCCTTTTACTAAGAAGACGTGGCGTGGCGGAACCATTCATTCAGCCCCCTGTTGAAGTCAGTCCAAGAGGGTATTCAAATGATAATAGAGCCACAAGCCTTCCATTGGTGACTCAGATTATGAAAAGTAACCATTATATTCAGCTCTTTACAAATGTTCCGTGCGAAATGACAGCCAAAAGACGCAGAAGACCGGGGATAATGAAACGTCCTGGCGTAATCAAAGAACTACGGCAGCGATAATTATATTTGGATAAAAGTTTGGATCATAATGGGAGTAATTGGATTGGAGGTGGTCAGGGAAAGACGGTGGTCAGGTGCAGATGTTGACTAGGGGTGAACCTTGACTGAAACATGACTGAAGCATGACTGAGCCAGGACCAAACCAGGACTAAACTATGAGTAAACCAGGTCTGAAAAAGGACTAAATCAGGGGCAAACCAGGACTAAACTATGACTACACCAGAAATAAACCAGGACTGATCCAGAGTGGACAGGTGGTAGATGTGTCCAGGTCTGCACAAGAGGTGAACCAGGATTGAACCAGGACTAAACCAGAACTAAGCCAGGACTGAACCAAGACTAAAGCAGATCCTGGCATAATCAAAGAAGTACAGTAGCAATGGTGATGATGCTGTCTGTGGATATGTTCTATACACTTTTGTTTTAATTATCATAAAAAATGTTATTAACTTTACAAATGTCCCATGCTAAATGACAAAAAACGACTCACAAAACTGTGGATAATGAAACGTCCTGGCGTAATTAAAAAAACTACAGTAGCCATAATTCTATCTGGATAAAAGTTTAGATCGTAATGGCAGTAATTGGACTGGAGGTGGACAGGGAAAGCCGGTGGTCAGGTGCAGATGTTGATGTAGGGGACGATGGATGGTTGGCCCCGGGATACGGCCCCTGCGCCTGTGCACGGGGCCCCCCTCTCTGACACGAGAGCACGGGGTCTTGATGATGATTGATCATGTTGTTTTCTTCATTAGTCCAAACCCAATCAGTGCTTTGTGTAAATGGAACAATGACGGCTCCTTATTGGCAGCTGCCCAGTCTCAGGTTTCTCACTTCACCTCTGGGATGGTATTAAAGGATCAATACACTGCCTGTTTTTGCATACGTAGATACAAATTCTCAACAGTGAAGTTCAATTCAATTTATTCAGTATATAGTCAAAAATCACAACAGCAGTCACCTCTCAGGGCTTAAAGAGGAGGTGTTGTACGTCTATGGGGTACTGCAAACACATAACATATTTAGACCACCATGCTACCTTTTATCGATTTGAAAATGCTATATCCACCAAAAATCTGTTAGGAGTAACATGTTTTCTCTTAGTCCCCCCTCCCTTTGCTCTCAACGCTAACTCACCCCCCTTCAGAGTGCCATCACAACACAATCACTAATGAAACTATAGCACATCACATTTGTAAAGTTGTGGTGCAATCATTTGTATCATGTTTTTGCATATTTATGGAGAATTGCAGCATAAGAGCATGGGTTACATAGGTTGACCATTGGACAGAACTGTACTGCTAACTGTAAGGAGGGTTCAAATATGATACGAAAATCCTTTGTTGATAAAATTATCTGTAGAATAGTGTCCAAGAGCAATTGTCATTTTATGTCTTCAGGCATGTTTTTAATAAGGGAACAATGTTATTACATAGTAGAAAGCTCCACAGAGTTGATTGTGCAGAATACTCCCTCTTAAACAGAATTGTTGATTTAACCAACAGGCTTTAGAAATGTAACATTGGACAAAACCTAAACTGAACCAAGACCAAGACCTAAACTGAACCAGCCCTAAAACAGGATTGAACCAGAACTAAACCAGGACTGAACCAGGACTGACAAGCATCCATTTGCAGTTAAATAATTTGTCTTTAATATGTAATAAGGACGACTTTGTGAGCGGCAACACTTTGAAGAATATGAATCATTACAATATGCATAAAAACAAATCAACAAGCAGTGGTTTGTGTCAGTAAAAGCTGTCAGACTGTCTATGGAAATATTCAGCTGGGTTTGATCAGTGCAACGCAAAGGAAATACAATTATGCAAGCAACACGGCACATGAAAAACAGGCATAGTTTGTGTCTCATTTTAATACAATTATAGCTCATACAAAGTCAATAAACAAAAATACAAACTTAAAGGCGCGCTACCTGAATTTTCCTGACTTAAAAACATGAATAACAGAACTAGCTCATTTTAAACAGTTTGGAGTGGCCCAAAGTTATCCCTTACTTACCATAGATTTTACTTTTTACAACTATCCAGAGCGGACTTTTGCTTATAATGCAATAATGCTGATTACTGTACAATAAATGCTTAATTATTAGATGCAGACAGCAGGCCTATACAGGTGACTTATTTTGAGGACTGAGGGAGTTTGACGTCAGCCATTTCGTTTGTGTACTGCCAAAAGGAAGCCAATCTAGGCCAACAATTAAACAGCTAAAATGGAGCAGAGTTCCATATTTGGAAGCCTATTTATCATAGCAGTAAGCAAGAGCCAATCACGAGTGGGGGAAAACATGGCATTTGATTGGTCTTTTATGTGTACATTTACAGACAAAATAGTGAAATAAAAGCAGTACATGTAGTGTGGGTTAAAATCTGATATCCGCCAACAGTAAAAGGAGAATATAAAATTTGTTTAGCTAAAATACAGAAATCATGCTTGAAAAAGACCATAAGGCAAAAAAACGGGAAAAAAAAAAAAATCACAAAATGGACTTACAGGAACTTTAAAAAGGAACAACACAGCATTTGTACCACGGCATTGAAATTAACATTGATCACAGTTAATAAAGCTTAATGATAATTCAATTTGTTTATACTTTGTGCAGTTAAAAATAAGAGGATTTCAGCTCAGTCCAACATGTGTAAAAAAGACCCAGGTGTTGTGCTGATTTGATAATAGTGATGTTTGAAATGATCGGGCAGATGGACAGACACGGGCACTTCAAACATCCAGCTGGAACAGAATTCTGAATGTTGATGTTGACTCATATTTTAGGATAATAAGTGTCCATTGATTTGAGGCTCACAGGATCTAAGGCAATACACTGTTTTTAAAGAATAAATTTTGACTCTAAATGTTATTTTGGTCGCAGGATCTGAGTGTATGCCTGATTTTTAATTAGTGAAATACTAAATATGTTATCCCAAATTTGTCTAATGTGCACACAAAATTAAACCTGGCTGTATACTTTTTTCAGATTTATTCATCCCAGTTGTGTGCATGTTTACACATAAAATATATTATAGGATGAAAAAAAAGAAAAAAAAAAAAACAAAACTTAATGATTTTAACTTTTATGTAAATAAATCACAGAAGTTTCAAACAAGATGGACAGACTATAGGCAGACTAAGGCAGAACCAGGACTAAACCAGGACTTAATCAAAACTGGACCAGAACTAAACCAGGACTAAACCATTACAAAATCAGGACTAAACCAGGATGGACAGGCTGTAAATGTTTCCACGACTGCCACACAAAAAATGCATTATATGATGAAAAACATTTATTTAAGTAAACCACAGCAGAAGTTTCAAATTGATATCTCTAAATTTAATATTTTTCTCTATACACCTGCCTCATCTCAAAGCCTCCCACCACAATCCCCACCTGCCTTTTGTATTTAAATGACATTGCTTTTCATTACACAAACAACCCACTCGAGTCTGTATGTCTGATATAGTCCGATCCCTGCAGACAGTGTATTGAGACGCAGTGTATCTGAATGCAGTTGTCACGGTGCACAAGTAAATTGGGATCATATATTCCCGTGATGAGCCTGCAGAGGAGCCGTGACCTCTGGAATAAGTACTGCGCACGCGTTTAACAAAACAATCAAAGCAAAGAGCATTTCCAATATCACTGCTCGCCCACTGCATGTTTACACATAAAATATATTATAGGATGAAAAAAAAGAAAAAAAAAAAAACAAAACTTAATGATTTTAACTTTTATGTAAATAAATCACAGAAGTTTCAAACAAGATGGACAGACTATAGGCAGACTAAGGCAGAACCAGGACTAAACCAGGACTTAATCAAAACTGGACCAGAACTAAACCAGGACTAAACCATTACAAAATCAGGACTAAACCAGGATGGACAGGCTGTAAATGTTTCCACGACTGCCACACAAAAAATGCATTATATGATGAAAAACATTTATTTAAGTAAACCACAGCAGAAGTTTCAAATTGATATCTCTAAATTTAATATTTTTCTCTATACACCTGCCTCATCTCAAAGCCTCCCACCACAATCCCCACCTGCCTTTTGTATTTAAATGACATTGCTTTTCATTACACAAACAACCCACTCGAGTCTGTATGTCTGATATAGTCCGATCCCTGCAGACAGTGTATTGAGACGCAGTGTATCTGAATGCAGTTGTCACGGTGCACAAGTAAATTGGGATCATATATTCCCGTGATGAGCCTGCAGAGGAGCCGTGACCTCTGGAATAAGTACTGCGCACGCGTTTAACAAAACAATCAAAGCAAAGAGCATTTCCAATATCACTGCTCGCCCACAATCAATCATAGGTCCAGACATGGGACAGTGCAATAAAGGCACCTGCGAAGCCATTAGGACGGGCACAGACACAGACGTGTGGACGAATGAGGGGTCACGCCACAACTTTACACGGGCGCTCAGGATCAATAGAGAATGAGAGAATGTGAAGGCGGAATATCCAAGTGAGTATTCATGGGTGCGTGTATTTTTTGGGTATATACAATGTGTGCGTATAAAATATGTTCATTTAACTATGTATGTTTGAGAGGTTCTACTTGAAAAATACAAGAATATGGGGAAAAAGTAGTCTTAATAGTAGTAGTGGTGATAGTAGTAGTAGTAGGAGTGATGGTGGTGGTTGTGGTAATGATACTATTATTACCAGTAGTAGTAGCTGTAGTGTGTTTTATTTGCATATTATTTATTCTACTTCCAAAACTACAATATAATAAGGAATATAGTAGTAGTAGTACTAGTAGTAGTAGTATTAGTAGTAGTGTGTTTCCAGTTAAGAATAAAAAAAAAAAAGAAGAACTGTTGAGGAATTTATCTGCCTATTTTATCTGCCTAATTAAATATTATTATATCATTAAAAAGACAACATCAGGGTACAGAACAAGTGTATGCCAGTATGTATATTTAATGTTTTTTACTGTCGAATCTATAAAAAATCAATCATAGGTCCAGACATGGGACAGTGCAATAAAGGCACCTGTGAAGCCATTAGGACGGGCACAGACACAGACGTGTGGACGAATGAGGGGTCACGCCACAACTTTAGACGGGCGCTCACGATCAATAGAGAATAAGAGAAGGTGAAGGTGAAATATCCAAATAAGTATTCATGGGTGTGGTCATTAGTCAAGTGACCGCTTTGATGTTTTGGGTGTATACAACATATGCATGCAAAATATGTGCATTTGAATATGTATAAGTGATGGGTTCTTCTTCAAACTGCAATAATATGGGGGGAAAATAGTAGCTGTAGTGGTAATGGTGGTGTTAATATTGATATTAGATGTAGTGTGTTAAAATGTTTCTCAAGTTAAGAATAAGAAAATTATGTTTGGGTATTTGTTTGGAAATTTCATTTGGAAATGTTTTTTTTTTTTTTTTTAATTTCAATATTCATATTCAATGTCTTTGCCGAACCTATAAAATATAACGTGGAATACAGTAGTAGTATTAATAGTAGTATTAGTAGTAGTACAGTATATTTATTTGTTTTATTGGACTCTTTTTTTACAGGGATCACCAGGTGAAGTGTCTTCCTCGAGGACACTACTCAGTTTGAATGTTGAATCCTCTGATCAGAAGGCAAAATGGACAAAAACTGAATTGTGATCTCAATGCTGTAATGATATGACATTTTGGTCACTATATTGTGTTTCATAAATTGTTTCTTGAATGCAGCTCTATGCTCAAACAAAGACTTTTATTATTTTTTTGTTTTCAAAAACGCAGATGGAACATTTGATTTTGGACAAAAATGACCAAGGTCATCAAGATCAAAAGCCCTTATTTCCTACAGCAAGTATGTGGTTTCTGTGAAATGGCATGACAAGAAAAGAAAACAATACCACAGTACAACTTGGTTATCTGGACAAGTCCATGTATCCAATATGGCCTTTGTTTTCCACACAAAATGCTTTACTGGGTGTTGTTGTGTGTCACCTACGATAACTCTATCAGTCAATGTGTGTTTCTCTATGTTACACATTTTCAAATAGTTTAAATGCATATGTTTTAGACAATTGCTTTTATGAATTATTCATCTAACCGTTTCATTGTAGGCACATGAAAATATGCGTATAATATTTGTCCATTCTTTTTAAAAACCCTCACCAAGAGTTGAAGGTTTTTGTGACTAAAGACACCCAGCTTGCAGGGAACACCAGAAAAAAAAAATCTTGTGAAACACTGCTCCAACACCCACTCCCTGCACCCCTGCACAATGACCCCTCTATCACGCGCTGTTATAAAATTGACTGGATTAAAGAATGCTGGGGACACATAAAAGAATGTCTGAGACCATTCCTGTTTGTAGCCTTGACAATGTTGATCCAGTGAGCCACTAATGCCCCGAATTACACCAGATGAATGGGCCACTCCGGGGGTCACGGCAGGGCTGCACTCTCTCTCCACTCCTCTTTGCTTTTCATCTCGATCCCTTTGGTCCCCCCTCTCTTTCCCCCTCACTCCTTTTTCTTCTCCTCTCTATTTCTACTCATCAAAAGCCAAGGTGAACATATGTCCGATTCGGGTCGCCTTGGCCCGGTGTCATTAGACCTCAAATGGAAGGATTGAGGCAAAGAAACACAGTGATGGTACTCACTCATTGGTAGCATAATTGCGTAAAAAAACAGTGGAGTTGTGTGCACGCTTTACGCACATTTTGATGTTGTTTGAAACTGGGGATGGTTGTTATCATGGCTAGGCGCTATACTGTGTTCCATTTGCGGGCTTTCTGAGGGCAGTCCAGGTGCTTTCAAGTGCTAGCTGTGGTCTATAGCCAAGCCAGCAGTGAGCGGGTGATTGATGCTTAACATTTCCAACCCTTTCGCCTTATATTAAAACATGACAGGTACAACCCAAATGCCAGTGAAAGCACGCCTGGGCCTAATAGACACAGAGTCATGCAAATCCAATGCTGTGCATTCTATTTTAAGCTGTACGTGTCTTGTATAATGGCTACATGAAGCCCCCCCTACACCAACTCTTACCCACCGGCGCTGGCTGACAGGAGGGGGGCGTTAGCTATTAGCAGTAGCAGCCATTTTGTGTCATTTCAACAAGGTGCATAAAACATGTATAGAACATCTGGAATATGAAGTAGGTGTTGCGAATCAATGGAGTTGATTAGAACTGACTTTATTACACAATTATTTAAAGGTTCACTGTGTAACTTTTCTGGTGAATGGTCCGCTACCTGTCACCTTGGAGATGTTACTGCTTTGCCTGGATTATTTCACAGAATAGAATTATATTTGGTTATCACAATGTTAAGGGTCAAACCTATGAGGAAGCCTGTACATACTAAGATCATTTTTCAAGGTATTTCTGAGCAATAAAACACTTGTAATTTAATTTCACCTGGGATATTCCACAGTACTGCGTTAAACTTGTATTCATTTACACTTTTGTTGTCTAAAAAATCCTGAAAAACCAGCATTTTTACTGTGAGCAGGTGAGCAAGATCAAGTTTTCACAGATGTGACCAGTAACTTGGTTTGGTGGCATCACTTGCTTGCCTCCATTGGGATATGTTTAATGCCATAATGTGGAACTTTCCAGGGAAAGTAATAACATCGTTGGAGAAAAGCAAGTGGCAGACCTTCCACTAGAACAGTTGTGTTGTGCACCTTTAAAATACATTCATGCACATTTTTAGACCAGTTTAAATTCAGAACACTACATATTGATACAGAGATGTACTCCAATAAATATATAATAATAATTAATATAAAAAAGTACTTTATGCCACTAACATACAAACAATAAAGCATGATATTTAAAAGGTCTGCACAGCAATAAATGACAGAAAGAAGCAATTACTAGGTACTGTCTAACTAATCTTTTTGTGTTACATCAAAAATAAAAATTCCCCTCTACTGTACAGAAAATGATAAATATTGAGCCCTAGAATATACTGTTCCAGCCATCACAATAAGTCAATATAGTGATTAGAATGACATAGCTTCAACCTCAAGGTACGCAAGACAGGAGAACCATTGCTACAGAGAGAAGAATAATGAAATGCATATGGTTGATGATGAGTTGAACCCATGACAAGATACCAAACACTTGTTTCTCACAGTGCCTTAAACCAGTGTATCACAAGGCACAAGACCCAGGCTTTTGCTGGTTATAACTGGTGGAGGACAACTGTAGCCACAGCCACCCTGGGGTGAACTGGCAAAGGTCTGACTGTCTTTCTGTACCCATCTCTGATCATAATATCATGCACCCTTACACAGAGTTAGATTCCACAGGTGAAGGCCAATCACAGTAATGCCTTACCATGGAACATTCCAGGCAAACCAATAGCATCTCCAGGGAAGCAAGCAGGTGACTCAGAGAAGTTGAGTCCCCAACCAGAAAATCTCAATAAAAATACATTTTAGTAACATTTGTACAGCCTGTGGTGCATTCAGTAACACTTTATGAGCATTCTAAGCTTAGCAACCTGTTACCTTGTTTAAGTTGCTAATGTATAAAAGAAGACAAAATGAACATTTTTGGTTGACTGGTTCTAAGCTTTAGACTTGTTGAAAGGATCTGAGCGTATTGGCGTTTCCGTGTAAATGGCAGAGAGAGGACAGGGCCACGGGTCGAGTGTGTGCGTAACTGCATTGTTCTAAAAATGTTCACTTCCTCTCGCCTCATATTTGATTTACTATTTGGCAGCATTTCAGCGCTCTTTTAGCCTCCATTTCTAGCAGAGGAGGAGTCGGTTGACACTGTGGATTCTGAACCGTGCCGAACGCTGCGCTTCTCCCAGGAGAATCGCTCATTCATTGGCCATTTCCCATCAGCCCATTAGTCTGGCCATCATCCAAGCGGGCCGCATCCTGTTTCTCCAAGACACCTTCTTCATCCTCACTGTAATTCGGTTCTCTGAGAAAAACTTCTAAAGGGAAGAGGTGGAAGATTACTTTAGCCCGAGGATTCGCATGCATTAACAAAGTGGGTCTGAAGCAAATATGTGAAGAATGGTGCTGTATTCATTGCCGCAATTCATGGGTTGACTGGGAGGATTGGAGCGAGATGTGAGACTTCGGAATGTTGGGAGTAAGTGCAAAAGTACAGGGTCAGCTCCGGTAATTGGATTTTTCCGAAGCAACCATTTCCATCAACTGTCTCCAGAAAGTGAAGATTGTGGGAGTGTGTAACCGGCTCTAACTAGACGCCTCAGTCATTTGAAAAAACATCAGCGCTGTGAAATCAAGCCAGCGTTTACCGTATGCACGTTTAGGCCAGCCAACTCAATCGTGAAGCAATCGACTCCACACAGAATCTAAAAGGATTGCATAGAATATCATGGACTTCAAATCAGCCTTACTCAGTGATGGTAAAGTACACTAAGCAATCATGACACACTATGCAAAAGTACACCATGTATTGTGAGGAAGCAATGCAATACTTCATTGATACATGTATTCATTGGAAGTACACACAAACTAAACATGTCTTGTTATTGTATTTTGAAATGTATTAGCAAGACTAACTAATAACTAATACTGTATTCAAGAACAGCATTAGAGCAGCTCATGGAAAACTGACTTTTTGGAGCTTTCTATGTTCTAGGATTGTTCCCTCAAAACATGCCTGAAGAGCTTCTACATGTCATCCATGCATGTTTGATTAATTTTGCGATCTCTCCTGGGCCATATTCAGACCTTTCTTTAGGTCAGCTGCCTATGCCAACCATGCTCCCACACCATTCTCCAATATACAAAGCATGATGCAACACAATACACTATAACATAACAAACCTGATGTGATGTGCAGTAGTTTCATTAGTGGGATGCACGCTGTTTGTGTTGTGATGGTGCTCTGAAGGGGGAGCAACTTAGTGCAGGAATATGACATATTATGTGTTAGCATGAATACTGAAGAGAAATCCTTCTTTAAAAGAAAAAAATAAATAAATAGGGGCAGAAGATAAGGCCTGATGTCTGTGCTGTTGTGTGGAGCTCTGTGTAAAGGCCGTCTTTCTGTACCTGGCAGTTCACACATAAGAATACGGTGAGACTGCCACAGGATAGTGTTTTTATGCATGTAGAGCATAAATTATGTCCGATGGTGCAACCTCCATGCCACCGTCCAACAGCCAGTCAATGGAGAGGGCAGGGAGAAGCAATGGAGCGGAGTAATGTGTAATCTTACTACTCAATGGGCTGTGCCCAGCACCGGGCCTGTGAATGCTGGAAGTGTCAGGGAGATAAATAGCAGAGTGTCCCCCTCGAAAAACATGATTAATACGACGGCTGTGACGCTGCTGAAGATGAAGTGGGAGCAGCTGGCTCCGGCAGCGTCGGCACGCCGGAGAGGTGGAGGGGCGGTCACCAGAGCAGCCAGGCAGAGAGGGCAAAGAGGAGGACATACTGCCAGCCAGGGGAGAGAGGGAGAGGAGGCCTGGGCAGAGAGGAGGAGAGACTGCCAACCAGGGGAGAGATGGAGAGGAGAGCGAGAGACCACCAGCCTGGGGAGAGGAGGAGAGACTACCAGCCTGAGGAGAGAGGGAGAGGAGAAGGAGAGATTGCCAGCCAGGGGAGAGATGGAGAGAGGGGAGAGAAGGTGTGGGTAGAGAGGGCAAACAGGAGGACATTCTGCAAGCCAGGGAGAGGAGGCACAGGCAGAGAAGGGAAAGGAGGCAGAGAGGGGAGATAAGGCATGAGCAGAGAGGGCAAGAGCACTTCGGGGCACTGTAGGCCCACAGCCTTGCACCTTCTGATCACACAACTGACTCTTTAAGTCACGCTTTAGCGCTTAGATACTTTCCCTCTGACTGCAGGAGCACATCACAGGTCTGTGGAGCTCAGGCAAAGTTCATCTTTGTGTGGTAATTAATGTCTTCAAGAAAGCTCCTTCTCCATAAGCATATCTGAACTCTGGCCCCAATCCCTCCCTGCCTCTAGCTGCTCATGAACTGCTGTGACAATCTTAAAGATCCTATATTACTACATCTACAAAGCTCTGTTGCTGTTACGCCTTATGGAGTTATTTAGCGGTAGTTTTCAAGTTAACAGCTACTTTTAAGCTTTTGTTCAGAAGATATTGGAAATTCCAGGTCTGATATCTTCCAATAGATTCTAGCAAAGGCTTATGGAGTTGAGCACTTTCTGTATTATCACATGACATAAGTTAATTTTTTCCATTTGAGAGAAGAACACAACTTAAATATGCAGGATCAATGTGTAAAACATGCGTGAATAAAACAAAACAAAACTCTTGGTTTGTTTTTGATGAGAAAGGAACACTATAACATAGATCATAAAATCGTGTAATATGGGCCCTTTAACCTAATGCAGCGTGTGGCAAAGCCTAAACTCTAAAGTCCTCCCTGGAGCCAAACAGTAAAGTTGTGAGAGCCACTTACGGCTGTGTTGTGTAAGTAAACATGTCGAGGGGAGGGCCAGTGTACACGGTTCAGAGCCCCCACCCTCCCCTCACACATCCACTTTCCCCGTGTAATGAGATGATTGATATGCTGGAAGTGTGTGCTTTAAGGAGATATTAATCATTCCCTCTGGTAATTTGAATCATGCGTTCCATCATCCCCAGCTGCTGAGGATCACCTTCCTGGCAAACAAAGGGCGACCACGCCACTTGCATAGTCATTCTGTTCCGAGTTTCACTTTATTTGATGCCGGTTCCTCCCATCTGTTCGCGGGCGCCTGCTCTGCCCACGTTGCGCGCTGACAAGCTGGGGAAGCGCAATGTGGGCGGGTGCTTGTACCGAAGGATGTGTGCAAACTTTGGAAATGCTAAACTAATGTGCAGGTCCATGAGAAAAGCTGCAGACTGCATACAGCATAGTGACATACAAAGAGGTAGGGAGGAGAGCGCACGGGTAACACATGGCGCGGGCGATATGTCAGAGAAAGGCTTCTCGTGGCATTTAACCCACTTTCTGTAATGTTACTGAGAGTTTGTGTAAATGACAAACTAGTTTCTCTATAATAAGATTATGGTGGATCTCACCATACCAACAGCATTTAGCCTAATAGCTTTATAGGTCCTATAATCCTATAATATACACAAAATGACTCTTGTGAGGTTTAAGCAATATTGTTACCTCATCAAAAACATACCTGAAGTTGTGTGCTGTTTCATTCACACATGTTTGAGTAATCCTTTATTATTAGTCTGTCTACGGGTGCTTTCACACTTACACTATTTGGTCCACTTCAAGCGAACTCCAGTTTGGAACATCTGCAAGTTTGGTTCATTTGGGCTGGTGTAAACGTAGACCAGTTTTATTTGAGTTGTACAGTTTGCTTGTGATGTAAATGCTAATCTGACCCAACAGAACTTCTGTTGTGCGCTAAGCATGACCAAAATAAATGCCAGGTTGATGATCAAAATGGAAGAAAAAGACTCTGACAAGATGTATTGTGAGCATATCAGTCATGTTGCTGTGTATAGTTTTGCATTATGGAGAATTTCCATGTCATAGATTATGTAGTTATAATTTTCATCTAAAATAAGTCGGCTGACTTCCGCGTTAGAAAACTGTAGTACCTGTTGAGATCTGACGATGCTGTAATCGTCATCGCAACAAAGAGCCATGAAGTTAGTGCATATTTTTTCCATTTGTACCAAAATGACAAAGTAGTGAACAAGTAGATAGCAGCCTGCTCTCCTGATGGTGATGAAAACAGGTTGAATGGCAAAAATGGCAAAAATTCTTGAAAAATAAGAGATTAAAGATTGCTTAAACATGCACAAACATCACTCCAAATATGATTTTGGGTGAGTAAATGGTGAGGGGAAACAACTACAACATACTTAAAAACTCAAAAGCACATTTAGCAGTATAGGTATGCATTAAGCAGCATCACTTGTGCAAAATGATACTGCATTTAAATTTTTACATTGTGAGTCTACTGACAAAATGATACACTAAACAAAGTACAGTTCTTATTTTCTCCATAGATGACTTCTCCTGGCACAGCTGAAGGATGCATACTTTCTTGCCTTGAAAGTCAAAGACATTCCCTGAGCTCAGATTAGTTCACGTTGAGTGCTTCTGTTACGCCGCTCTGTACCTCTGCGTTGTTGTTGTGAGTTTCACCCAGGGCTATGTAATATTTGGAGGGTACTGGACAATCGCAGGCTTGTCTCCGAGGGCAATGGTACTACTACCATGGAGGGCCCCAGGGAGCAGGAGGTGACCGGGCCGAGTCTACTCACAAAGGAGAGGAAATACAAACAGAATGCCATACAAAAGCATAGCGGTAAACAGGAGGTGTGGGTGTGATTATTACAAGAAAGATATATAGGGTTATTACAGAAAAGTAGATAGATGGTCCAATAGAAGTCTAATATTCATATACTGCAAAATATATTTATACACAAATTGATTTGATTATACTAGCAGATTCAGATTATTGAAATATATGATAATATTTCGAATTTTCCATAATTGTGTTTAATCAATTTAATGTTGTGCATAGTTTATTATTTAAAAATGCTGCCACAGAGCTGATTAAATACATCTGATATTTAACGCTCCATAAATTAATTTAAAGACGTATTTTACCACATTTCTCTTGGATTGAATATATTGTTATATTGAATTAATACTGCCCACCTCTAACTACTATAGTAGTATAACCACTGCTTCTACTTCTACCACTACTATTTCCACCACTGCCATTTTTACAAGTAAAAATATCAAGTACAGCAAATACTACTTATACTAATATTGCATTTGTCATATATTGTGCTTTTCCATTTGTTCAAAGTTGCTTTTTAATTTTTAATTTAATGGGGCAGACTGATGAAAGCAAGGCTGTTGACCTGCGGCATCAGCCCTGCCCAACAACACTCACACACCACATTCATACAAGATAGTGTGGGTGAAGTGTCTTGCTTAAGGACACAACAACAGTTTTTTGCCACTGGCCCCACTGTGGCACACAGAACTCTCAGTGATCTCCCACCCAAGTACTAACCAGGCCGTACTCTGCTTCACTTCAGAGATCTGACGAGATCAGGCTTTGACAAGTTGGTTTGATACCAGTGCCAATGCCGGTAATACTACTATTCCAACTACAAATACTACCACACATGCTGCAGTTCCTTGAACAACATCTGTCTGATATCAGATCAGAGCTTAGAAAAACAAACTCCAAATATTTTAAACACAATTTTAACGCAGTAATTAAACTGAATTACTTTTTATTTAATGAAAAACCCTCCCTTCAAAGATTTGTCAGAAAATAAAATCTCCCTCAAGGTTGCTTCTGTGTTCACACTGCTCCAAACTTTCTCTTGACAAGTGTCACAAATGCACGCTTAATCATGCTCAGAATGAATGTCCTCCCTCTGACAGATATTCCATCATCGGTGTGGAAGTTTTCAAAGTTGTAGCGGGGGGCTTGCCTGCATGTGTGGAGATTAGCGCCGCTTGCCTGCAGGCCGAGGCAAACGCGAAGCAGAGAGGTTAATCCCTGCGATGAGCTGAAACGTCCCAGCCCAAATGCACTGCTTCACACAGCCATTAGTGGGCCAATGGGAGCAGGGCTAATTTGATTTTAGGTGGAGTCCAGGCTCATCTGTTATCTGCGCAAACATACAGGGTTTCAGGGCCGATTCTCAGCTTATTATCTAATCATGATGAATGAATACACAGGCAAGTGACAGCTGTTCACATGTCTGCTCAATGGCTTACTTCTAAATATGTACTAGTATGTTCTTTCTATACTTAGAGGTATTAGCGTCAATAATGTAAAAATAATGGTATTTTAATAAAGGTATCTAGCGTGGTAGCCCTTAGCACCCAGGCTTTTACAGTTATAATAATGTAACAATTATAACTTACTGTAGTTTACAAGGATTGACAAGACTATCAGCACTATACTTCTGTCATGATTCACTCCACACTCAGTGGTGGTAAGATACTGTCCTGGGTAGATGGAAGTGAGGCTAAAACACCATGGTCTTCCCTAACCACGAATGACTAACCCTGACCGTAACCCAGCATGCGGAAAATACAGTATGTTCTAGCCTTGGTAACTGTATGTAGCCGGCGTTCTTAAAGCTTTCAAAATGTTATTGCAATCACAAATGAGCCTGTGTTGGGGCCTGAACGTGCAGATAGAGGACGTATTCAAGCTTTTCTTTTTCTCATTATATGGACAAACCATGTCTCATGTGAAAGCTCAGAACCTCCAGAACTCCCTCACTACAGAGGTTGCACTTGCTCTCAGTAATGATTGTCTGCAAGTGCTGGGTTTTAGGTAGTGACTATTCAGATCAGACAGAGACATTTTAAGTTTAAACCAACTGGATTTCAGCTTTGAAACTGTCTCATTGAAACCAAATGAGAGATTGATGTGAGGCTCATTCTGCTTTCTGACTGAATAATCATTTTGAGAACCAACACATCAAATTAGAACAATTTTAATGGGCCAGAATGTCCAATGTTTTTTTTTTATTAAGGACACATCAGATACCTGATGTTACCACTCAAAAACAGTGGATATGCTAACATGCATTTTGCCTCTGAAAAACAGTGATCAATCGCTAACACGCTAACTGCTTCTCCAGAAACACCCGACACGCTATTGCTAACACATTCCCTCCTCTAAAAACAGTGGTCATGCTAACACGCTAACTGCTCCTCCAAAAACAGTGGTCATGCTAACACGCTGTCTGCTTATCACTGGAGGAAAACCACATTAATGGACTGTGCTTCCTTCTGGCCTGGGACCGATGAGTGGGGCCTTAAAGAAAACAGGCTGAGTGCTGCACGCTGCCAGCCCCTTCATTCCTTCCACCTTGGCTTCCCCGGGCCGGCACCCCTGCTCCGGAGCATGACGAGCAGACAATTAATCCTAATAATCAGGGCCTTCAGCGTCATTGCTCATTCTGGCAGCCAGCTTTTCCATAGGGGCAGGAGGGAGTGCCCCGGCCCCAGATCTGCCTCAACACTGCCCTTGTACAGATGTTGAGTGAGCTGCGCGGTTAATCGGTTAGCCATCTTCACACTCTCAGAAACGCAAACCTGAGCTGGCCGTTTTAACACTTCATGTCAGTGTAAAAACAGGAATTCTGATTTAGTCTGGCTGCTATAGGCTTAAACAATTTCAAAGGTCCTATATTACACAAAAATGACTCTTGAGCTTTAAGAAATGTCATAATGTTTTTATCTCCTCAAATACATACCTGGAGTTGTTTTGTTTCATTCGCATTTCATTTGAGTAATTAGTAATGTTATTAGTCTATCTACATCTCCTAAGCTTGAAATATTCCATTACAACTTGTGATGTCATGTAGTTGCAGTTTTCAAGTTAAAGGCTGATTTTTACCTTTAGTGCAGTGGAGAATAGCAATTCCTTACCCAAATGATTCTAGGGAAGGTATACCGAATTAAACACCAAAATTATAATTTTTTTCTTTGATTAGTTGTGTAAATAGGTGTAAAATAGAAATGTATACCCATCCCTGACCTTATTTAGGCATTTGAATGCATATTTGTTACAAATCTGACTTCTGGGTCAAAAGCCATATCTGACGGGCTCTTTAAGCCAGTACATTTGAATTTTCGAGTTGGACTAACGGCCACCAATAAGTCAGATGCTGGGTTATTATGTGATCCCAGAATAAATATCCTTATGTATAATGTACTTATACTATTACACTACTTTCCATTTATCCCAATTTTCGGTATTCCTCCTCCACAATTAGCAGAAGCAACATACTGTACACAGAACTGCCCGGATGACATGTTTTAGCAGCAGCAGTCGGTGACAGCCCTTCCCATCTCTGCAGAGGGGCTGTGATGCTCTGTTTGACCTACCAGCATGAGGAGCTCATCATCTGAAATCAGGCCCCAAATGTTGTGAGTGCTCCCGGCCCGGAGAGTGGCAGCCCGCGGAGAGCTAGGAGCCGGCACGCCAGCACACGCTAACAGCTGCTCAGCGCTCACAGGCAGGGAATCTCCATCACAAAGCTCCAATTACGGCCCTCTCAAGTCCAATGGAGCACGGTTTGTTCTCCGCATCTCAGCAGAGTCCCACACAAGCAGCTCATTAGGCCAGCACAGGGTCGGCCACCTCCTGCACTCGAGAGGCAGTTGTTCACAAAAATAATACATTTGTTGTTGTTAAGAGCTGCTGCTAAATAGTTAGAGAATACAACATATACTGTGTGTGTACAGCCAAGGGAGGTACAGCTTTCCATTGGGTGAAGTAGGGTCTGGGCCCCCAAGCCAGTAGGGGCCTCAAAACAGCAAAGTTTAAATCAACACTGGCTAACTCCTGAAGTAGTGTATTTACATTTTGTATTTACACTCTTATTACACTTACTTAAGATAAACTGGCTGTAGCTGCTGTGTGGAGTTGACGGTCAAAGGTCTTGCATTACACAAAATTGACTAGCAAACTTTTAGCCACATTAGAATATTGTTAACTGTAAAACATACCTGGAGTTGTGTTTTGTCTCATTCACATGTTTGAGTAACCCTTTATTATTAGTATGTCTACATCTCATCCTCTTCTCACTTCCTGTATTACCACATGACATCACAAAGGGGAACAGAGTGCTTTCACGTTGAGACAAAAACATGACCTGGATATGCAGTGTGTGTGTTTGTGTATGTATGTGTGAATGAAACAAAACACAATTCCAGGTATGATTTTGATCTGGCTACATGGTTACATAGACTGCAGTGCATTATGCGCTCTGCTGAGAAGGTGATGGGCTGCAGCCTCCCATCTCTCCAGGATGTGTGCATCTCCAGGACTCGGGGGTGAGCAGGTCAGATCACAGGTGACCCTTCTCACCCTGGACATGGAGTATCTGAGCCACTCCCTCGGTCAGAAGGCTGCAGAACCTCTCGCCAAAGGACCCATTTTATATCATCTGTCATTTGATAACCTCTGTCAAATTAAAGGTCCTATATTATGCCAATTAACTCGTGAGATTTAAGCCATGTTGTTACCTAATCAGAGGCATATCTGGAGCAATGTTTTGTTTAATTCATACATGTTTGCACAGTCTGTCTACATCTCCAGAGTTCAAATTGCACTGTTCATGAAGCAGTAGTTTTCAATTTAACAGCTGCACTTTAACTTTTGTTTTGTACTTTAGAAATGGGCATTTCCTGGACTGAAATTATCCAAATGATCCTAGTGAGGGTGTATCTAGTTTAAAAACACTGTGGAGCACTTCCCGTATTAACACATGACATCACCAGTTGGAACAGATGTCTGTTAAACATGTGTGAATGAAACTAAACACAACTCCAGGTATGATTTTGTTGCGGAACATTATAACATAGATCATATGGGCCCTTTAAAGAACTCACTTCAGCAATTCATCTACTTGCTCTCGTAGTTTTGAACTGTTGTTCTGCCTATAAAATATATTTTGTATTATTGTATTTTCTTTTTCATGCATACCATTAGTTTATGATAGTTTATATTTTACTGTAATTATTATTCATTGTTTTATGTTGCACCATAATGCTCCTGTTTGTGAATGTTGTACCCTGACAGTGGCGATAAAACTTATAATGATTCTGGTTAGATATGGTCAGGGTTAAGAATGAAGAGTACAAATCCCCATCAGAAATACAGTAAACCAAGCTCCACTCTTCTCACTGGACAGAGTCACAGCCTTTCTCTCTACATAGGATTTTGCAGTGTGAAAACAGCTGTCTTAAAAACTGTGCTTGCACCTAAGGAGATGAATATTAAAGATTTTTAAAGATTAAAGAAAGGGTTTGTGAGAACTAACTGGACAGATTTAAATGCACACATATTTCTTTAGCAGTTTGAAAACCGTTTAACCATTGATGTTGAGCAAATATATCACTCATGGTCCACATTTTTCTCTTTAAGGCTTAGAGCAGGGCCCCCTTTGGTCAGTGTAGGGTACACCTCTGCCTCTCCACAGTGAGAGGGGCAGGCAGATTCATCACACTCACAGTCGCTAATGCTAACAATCCGTCAACACAGTTGGCCACGTCGCCCTGACTCTGTGACAGGGCCAGCGTCCGAAGACCTGCTGCGTCGTCCTGCTAGCTCTGCCGCTAGGACAAAACGTATGCTAAATCCTCTGCTAGGACAAAACGTATGCTAGTTCTACCACTAGGACAAAGCCATAGACTGTATACTTGTCAAGAAGGACTAAGGGAGTGTAGCGTCACCCATCGCTGCTTCAGTCAACTGAAGCTCACGAGGCCAGCAGTTATAGCAGAGGTGAATTACATATTAAGAGTAAGAAACTGTTTAAGGACAAAATAGCAAAATAAAAACTCAAGGATCAGTGGGTTAATACTAACATTTTAAGACCAAAATGACAAGGCTCATTGCAGCAGTTAAAGAGTGACTTTCAATGTAAAGTCAACTTAAGTTGCAGTCAATGGACACTTCCTCTTGGAATGTGACAGCTAGTGGGTTAGCTATGTCCATATACAAACTATGGACAAAAATCATACTAAATCTAGGGCAAAATACATGCTAGCAACACATGTGGGCTAATGTGGAACTGGGAAATATGAATGTACTTTTAGAGCGATATGATTATCACTATTGAGAAACATTGACCAAATATTGTTGACAGAATTATCATTTACTAAAGGTGCAATATGAAACTTTGGATACTATGTCTTAATTCCAATGTGTATTTTTCACAGTGTGAACTTTTGTTGTTGTTGTTTGTTTTTAAATCATAGATAATATTTAAATAAGATGAACATTGAAAATTTGTGCCTTTGCCCCATGGTGGCATTTATATTAATATAGTAAAATCAATCCATCCTGACATTTATAATTGGTCTTTTGGTTGCATGCTAAAGGTTACAAGTAGCATCAAAGATAGTTCACATTTCCAAATGGAACTGACCACCAGCTGCTCCTGTGGTGCCTAAACATTGATTTGTAAAATGTCTATAACAGCCTTGCCCCTTCACCCCACTGAAATTAACAGAAAAGAGACATCTGATTGGGTTAGTTACAGCAATAACATCGTTCCATGGCTATGTCATTGCTTTGCCTATAATGTTTAACTGCCATTTAACGGTCTATATTATGATATTTTCTGATCTATGTAATAATGTTATTTACTCATCAAAAACATACCTGGAGTTGTGTTTTGTTTCATTCACCCATGTAATCAAATACTGCAATATTTCTCTCTTAAACTGAAAACACTCTTGTGATGTCATGTGGTCACACAGGAAGTGCTTCACTGTATTTTTAAACTCCATCCACCTTCACTAGAATAATTTGGATGAGTTTAGGTCTGGAATTGCCAATCCCTACTAAACAAAAGGTAAAAAGCAGCTGTTAACTTGTAAACTACTGCTTCATGACATCACAAGGTGGAACAGAGCAGTTTGACCTTAAGTTATAGACATACTAATAATAAAGGATTATCCAAACATTTGTGACTGAAACAAAACACAACTCCAGGTATATTTTTTGAAGTTTGGCAGAATAAAAATCTGAAATCACTCATACTTTTCAAACTTGTAATAAATACACAACTCTAGATGGCAAAACAACATGGCAAAAACCCACTACAAAAAACAAAAAAACCCAACAATAGAAGCACTTTGTCCAAACACGGCCGTCCATATTCGGGCTGAAATTGTTATTGGAGAGATTTTCGTCAACATGGAGGCAACATATGTCAAATAGTCAAGTTTTGAGAAGCAAACAGCTGGGTGGTTCAAGTGCGCCGAATCTGCCTACTGAGCAAGAATGATCTCTGCACGCGTGTCATCCGCGAGCAGCAGGATCCCAGCACCAACACGCCTGGCTCTTGTCAACTCCAAGCTGACAAGTGGAACATTGACACAAATTAATACGAAAAACCTGCACAATTAATTCCAACTAGAAAGAAAGAAAAAAAAAAAAATACCAGTCAAAAGTTTGGACACACCCCCTCATTCAGTGTTGTTGTGTTGTTTCGCTTTATGTTTACTGCTTTACATTTCATACACCAGTACACTACAAGTCAAATGTTTTTCTATATGTTGAAGTAAGTCTACTAAATATATATAAAATCCTCCAATTAAGCACCTTTTGCTTTGCTGGGTTTTTTTTTTTTTAGTTATTTCAAGTTTTTTCTTTACTAAATCAGTGAATATATCTTGTGTCATATATTTGATGTCTTTGTATGTATAGCAAATGTAAAAAGGTGGAAGAAAAAAGAAACAAAACAATGAATGAGAGGGTGAGAGAGCAGTAAAGTGAAATAAGTTAACAACTTTTAAAAAATGTTTTGTATTCACGTTATAATAGCCACACTTTGCTTTCTCTTAGTGAGTTTCATGATGTCTCCTGAAATGCTCCTTCACTGGTGTACCATGTCAGCGTCAAGAAATTACAAGTGAAAACCAGTGATAAAAGTAACAAGTGGCAGCTTTTTCTTTAACATTTAAAATTGTAATGGGTTTGGGGTTATTTTGTGTTAATTTTCTGTTTGCTACTGTCTTCCGTGAGAATCTTCATGGAAATGAGAAGAAACATAAATGAAAAAGTGCATCCAAACTTTTTGACAGGTAGTGTACATAACGCTATGAAATAGGTGAAATCTTACGCAATTCCGTGCATATTGTTGATGGTTGATGTTGTAGCTAGCAAAAGACATGCTAATTATTGGGCGTCAGCTAGCGTAAAATGCGCAGCTGTGACTGTCAGTGCTCGCTGGACTATTGCATTGTTGTTCAGTAGACAGTGGGTGGTGTATACCAGGATTGCTATGGCATTGTGCAGAGGAATCCTTTACAAATGTCAATCAAACATCTTATCTGCACAAATGTTTAGAGTGTAAGCACTAGCCTATGCATTTTTTTTTTTATGAATCTCAAGGAACTAGGCATCTCTTATTTAATAAGGACATCCCATAAATTCTGCAATTAAAGATTCTTAAATAGTGCAACAGCCGTCACTACATTTTCAATTGTCTGATTATCAACACTTTTTTGGTGGTTTTACAAATTTGTTAATTTGTGTTAATTTCTACTCCATCGAATGCATAGGTAAACAAAACGCACACACACAAACACACACACATACACACACACACATCAACATGCTAAAATACATACATACAGTTAAACATTAAGCAACATTACAGACAAAGGATCTGTTAGTTTAGCAGTTCATATTAAGCTCTAGTGTTGACAGACAATGCATCAATTTTTCTTTAGCGCTTTTTGGATACTCATTGGCTACTACTGCAGCTCCAACAGCTCTTGGGAGGACCAATGGAAGTGAACCATGGAAGGTGGGTCCATAGCCAAGGTCTTGCCGCAACACAAAAGTATGCACTATGTGGCACCTGATAATCCCAGAGGTCTCTCATCCAAGTACTAACCAGGCACAACACTGCTTAACTTCTGAGATCATCTAGTATTACAAGATGGTATGGCAGCATAAGTCAAGTCAATTCATATAACAATTTTAAAGGTGTGATATTTTTTAGTCTATCAGTGAGTGAGTTAGCAAAGAAACTATTTAAATATTAAGTAGAGTTTATGTTCTGTGTTTTTCCTTCAGCAACCAGCAATACAATTTAGTGACCAAACTGTAAAATAAAACTGAAATGTCCTGCTGAGCAGTTGTTATTGTTACCTAATGGATGACTGCTCTATGTAGAATCATCATGAAATACTCCATGACAACACAGTTTTCCTCCAAAACTAAACAAAAAAAAACCCCCATACATTCTCCTTAAAAGGCCTGCACTATCAAATATGGCACATCTGCTAATAATCAGAGTTGGGTTTGGTCTGCACCGTGACTTTAGCAGACATTAAGGTTGACCTGCAGAGAGTGTGTTTAGATGTTGTCACCTCTGCTCCTCACACCAGATGTTCTCTGCAGCCTGTGGTCATACACTTAAGTGGGGTCTGCTCAAACATCTGTGCTCCTCTGCTCCATCGGCCGAGAAGCACAAACCCTGCAATATTCAGGCTCAGGAGTCGAAAGGGCAAAAGTGGAGTTTAACTTTAGAGACGGAATTTAAATGGTTTGATCTGAGTAAAAGCAAAGTTGTAACTAACATAACTGTGTCACTTCCAGGACCTTCACGGCAGATTTCTAGCTTTGCATTTTGTTCCTCATTCATTAAAGAAGAGACAATTACCTTTCAAAAGCATATTTAAGATATAACTCAGACTGTCACCCTGTTGTTTCTCAGACATCAATGCCTTTATAAACAATTTATGTACTCTGTCTTATCACAAGAGCATTACACGCCCAGTAGCTCACTTTACACATCAGCTTGGCGTCAGCTTTGATCACTTCATTTATGGGACATCCAGATGTTGCATTGTTCACTCAAGAGGCGTTCTGCAGATGAACTGGCTGTGTTTAGAGATGTGGGACTGGGACACAGGCACAAACCACAAGATTTAAATGTTTTTCTCGTATATTTGAGCAAAGTTTGTCTTGCATCAGTGCAGATATATTGTATAAGTGCCTCTTGAGGTAAAAATAAGTCCACTGTGTGATGTTTGCTTCTAATTAGAAAGCACTTTTACAGTCCAATAATCCAGAAGTATGCAGTTAGCTTGTTAGTTGTTGTTTTGCAGTCACGTTACTATGATATTAAAACTCTGCACCAGTTTCTGAAGGTTGTGAAAAGTGCTATCACACTGAATTATTAGGATGCTCTAGAGTAACTTTGGACCACTGCATACTTTTTAATATGAACTAGTTCTCGTATAGTGCCTTTCACACTAATATTTTATGAGATTTATGAGTTCAAAAAGGGCTACATCTTGGCAATTGTCAAAATCGTCCTTTTAAAATCAATATACAATAATTTGTATAATAATAATAATTGTATATTATATAATATACATATAATATGCTTTTTATATAATATGTTGGCAAACTCATGAAAATATGGTTGACTGCTTAGACTGCTACAAGGCAAAGTCAACATAGGCAATAGGAATAAAATAAGGGAATAAAAATCATTTAACACACACACACTTTCAGTTAAATCTTAAAGCCTTAGTCATTTCTCTCTGTGATTAGTTTGTTAACAAAGTCAGTTCTCAAATTGATTTCTGTCATAAAAATACATCCGTCCTTTTCAACAGCTCTTTGACATGAACGAAGCCAAAAGATAAAAGCCACGACAGTAGCTCAGTTTGTTTTTTTGAATTCCACTCTCAAACATCATTGCTTGAGCAGTCAGATTCACTCCCCCACAGGTTGACGGTGCCATTCCAGCTCCCAAAGGTGAGTGCTGTCATTTTCTCCTTGGGCAAGACACTTCACCCACCACTCCCCCAGTGTCTGCGTACACTGAATACATTTTTTGTGTGAATGGGTGAATGCTTCCTTCACATAAAGCGCGTTGATTGCCTTAAAAGTGGAAAGACACTATGTACAAATGGGAATATTTACCAAAGGATTCAGATCCCAAGAGCTGACAGTCCCATCACTAGTCTTAGTATTTGTATTGGGTGTGGCTTTTTTGACAACCCTATAACATCAATTATCACACCATTGTACACCAAGTTGACTTAAAGGTTGCACCACCGTAAGGCCATAACAACATTCACACCTCACTATTGACCATGGTAAGTACTGTGTGGGGCATTAAGTGTACAGTATTGTTGTTACCTCACAGCTCAGTACGCTCCATCGACCACCTGCATCTGAGCTAAGTATGCTAGCCACTTATCCGCTAAAGTGCGCGGCGTCTCATGTAAAGCTAATGTATGGTACAATAAAACATACATGTATTCAAGTGCCTGTACCCAAGGGAGAGCTAACAGTCAAATGCTCTGTGACCATAAAATAGCCATGTTGTTGCTACTGGTGCCTGTGTGGTACTACTATAGAGACAGGAGTGGGCAGGAGCAGACAGGAGCAGAGAGGTGCAGGCAGGAGCAGACCAGATCTCTGATAGACTAATGGTGATAGTGTTTGTTTCACTCAGTAGGCTAATTCAGGCCAATGAAAAGAACACTAGAGAAAATTGAATGATGTCATCGTAGGGCTGGGCAATTAATATGATTATAATAGATTAATAGATTTAATAGATAGAATAGATTTAATAGATTCCGTCATGTCTAGTCCAAAAAAGGCACTGGGGAAGTAATTTGACTATGTTACTGATTTAAAGTTATGGAGTTAATATGATGATGATTTATGATTAACTGAGATTCAGGAGGTGGACCACACCTCAACCTCCACTCCAGCCAACCACAGCTTATCTCAACCACGCCTTCAATTATGCAGGAGCCCTATTTATACGGCCTATCCAGACACCGTCCACGTCAGGTCTTTCGCCCGACCTTCAGTCCCAAGAAATCATCTGCAAGGAGAGGGGTTCCCGATCCCCACCACTAAGGCATCACGTCTTTATCGCATTCCATTGTTGTGGTGTGGTCCTTGTTGGTGAATATCAAGTTTATGTTGATGAAAACAATACTGAAAACCATTAAAAAAACATGGAATGGAAAATCAAGATTCACCATTTACCCGGTGCTGTGAACTGAATCTTGATTAGAAATCCCCAAGCCAGACACTTGACCCACCTTGTTTTTAGTAAACACTGCTGTTGTGAAAGGCTGACATAATATATGAATGCGATCCTAATGTGAATGTACTGTATTATTCCAAATATAAACTAGACATGGACATTTATTAAGTATAGCTTAATATAATATAGTATAGTTATGCCCTTTTACTCACATTTTAATTTGCTGCTTTTGTTATGATAATAATCCAATGCATTTTTTCATACATGTATAATATCAGGAAATGAATACACTAGACAGCCAAACTCCTGGATCTTTATATTGTATGTGAAGTGTGCATTTCATTTGAGTGCTCTGACCTTTCCGCAGACACTTGTGCCCCTCTTGGCCTGTTTCCTCTGTGACTCCTGATCTCCGGTCAGGTTCCTCCACGCTGATATGACGGGCCTCATCACAACACATTGGCCTCATCACCGGCCCGCTCCTCAAACGTATCCTGCAGCTAAACTCCTGAAAGAGCAAAAGCCACAGGCCAGACGTGAGCCCAAGACTCCAAGCATGGAGACATCTTAGGGGCCACACCAAGGGCCAAACAGGGCTGGTGACAGAGCATCAGCACTAGAGATGTGATGTGGCCCTTAGAGGCCCCTTAAAGGTCGAGAGTGAAGACGTGACATTATACAAGCTCACCTGTCAACTGGATATATTTGAAAATGATGAAATAAATAATGAAATATTACCTACAAAAGATACGACACAACTTTTTTGCACAATTTGGGGATGTACACAATATCAAGCTCTGTTACAAGGTTGATGATTTAAAAGGCGGATTCATTTTTTGTGAATTTTCTACCATGTTATAAAGTTGTTCTCATCAAAAACATGCCTGGAGTGGTGGTTACTCTTCACTTTTTGTTTAGTAGAGACTGGGCATTCCAGTGTTGAAATCATCCAAATGATTTTAGTGAATGTATAGAGAAAAAAACACAGTGGAGCACTTCCCGCATTACAACATGACATCACAAGGTGAAACAGAGTGTTTTCAGTTTCTAAATATGCAGGGCAGGATTTGTGTGTTAAACATTCCTGAATGAAACAAAACACTACTCTGGGTATGTTTGTGATGAGAAAACATTATAACATAAATCAGAAAATAGCACGTTATGGGCCCTTTAACCCTGCTTCCCTCAGTGAATGTTGAACAAATACCAGTTAGCGGCATACTGTGCTTTTACTGTTTTGTATGTAAATGTAATTAATATGTTTAGTTAACATTGCATCGTCAATATCAGCTGTATGTAAACAAAATCAGAACCTAAAATAATTATATGTCAGATCTTTTTTTTTAAACTGTGAATGAAAATACAAAACACAACTCCAGGTATGTTTTTGATGAGCATAAATTATAACACATTAGGGTTGTCAAAAGTATTAAAAATCAGAAACTAATTGATGCTAAACCTAGATACTCATTTAAGGTGGTATCAGAACTAAAAAAGTCCAGTTCACTTGACAAAAATTTACCTTTCCTGAAGAGTGTAAGAATGATCTTGAGGTGTATCAGGACAAGTATAAGGGTATATACACTAGTATTCGCCCATGGACCACTATGGTACCTACCTGGACGACTGAAGTATTACACAGATAAAACCCCACATGGTAATATAAAAGATTGTACTATAAAGAACTATTATTTAATGTTTAAAAAGGGCATTGTATCATCTAAAGTATTTTATTGTTTTTGGTCATCATTGTGGTTTTGGAATTGGTATTGGGTGCGGTATCTATTTCTTAGTATCAAAATCGAGTTTGATCAGAAATGTGTGTAATATTAGCCCTTTATAATAATGAGTGCTGTAAGAAATAATGTCTCTTTTGGCAGAGTCTCCCCTAGCACATGTGAAACCCCTTAACTGCTCCATAACCGGACAGATAAACTATAAGCGGACGCGGTCACTTTTATTCTGACATATACGACACAGTAAAACAAGCGGAGCTGTAATGAGCCTGACCGCACCTGTCATCAGCGCGAGGGGCCGCAGACAGCTCCGGGATAGCCTTAGAGCCCGCGTGACGAAGCCTGTCTGCGAAGGCCTTACGCTGGGCACTGACGGGAGCAGACCGGGTCAACTATCAGTCACTCATCAATGAAGCTCCTCTGGCAGCGTGTGAATGTGAGGAGGGGAGGAGGAGAGGGAGACAAGGACAGAGGGAGAGGAGAGGGAGAGAAGGACGGAGGGAGAAGGATATCACTGAAGAAGGAGATGAAAGGAGTACGAGGCGAGGACAATAAAGAGAGAGAGGAAGAGAGAAGATAGGAAAGGAGGAAGAGAAGGAGAGAGGGAGAGAAGATGGGGAGCAGGGAGGAGAAGGGAGGGCATCACTGAAGAGATGAGGTTAGATTATTAGACTGAAGAAAGGAGGAGTGAGGGGAGAAAAAAATGGTAAAAAGGAGAGAAGCAGGAGAGATGGAGAGGTGCAGAGAAAGGTGTGATTGTGGTAAACGTCTTCAGTGACAAAGCCAGAAGAAGACCATGGAAATTTGTGTAAAAAAAATTGACATAAGAAGAGAGTCATTTCAGACTAAATCTGATCATATTTCCTATATTTTTAAAAAAATACACTATGTAAGTTTTCTTGTGGAGGGTCTACAATATCTGACTGGTCTTATCATTTAGAAATAACATTTGGTTCAGCCCCCTGTGATATTCGTTTTCCTTTTATATTTTTTCTGATGCATGTCTCTCACTGGCTAATCCAGCTGTCAGTCACGCCTATTTGAAACCAGACTAGCCAGACCAGACTTGTATCTTTGTAAAGTATTGGAGAAGTACATATTTTGGATCCAAGGCAACTAAAGCCCTCTCTGATGCTTTTAAAAATTGCTTAGCCTTAATACACACATTCTCATTTTGTTATATTCCATTTCTGTCTGAAAAACATCAAAACAAGCTTACAATCTATTATATGTTATTTATAATTTTAGATATATAATATATTCCCCTAACTTTCTACAAGTTTGAAGATACTATGGAAAAGCTGAAGGCGTCTGAATGAGTCAAACTTTACCAGGACAATAGAACATGACCTCCCTGTACAGAGGGCATGTGTGGGACATATGCTGATCGTCGAGGTGACGCCCTGAGTCCGTTCAACACAAAGTTTCATTTCACTCAGTGTTAAATGCCTCATGGCTACACAGAGTGTGACTTTTACATTGTAACTCATTCAATTGCATTGTCAAGTGGAAAGGCTGCATTGTTGTGAGTATTGAGTGGCTGAAATACTCGACTCACTACAACTAAAGGACCCACATTTGGCTGTTGTTTAACCATGGTGTATGAGGTCACTTTAAAGTTTTATTTAGCATTAACATATTTCACAAATGTTAACATGTTAAAGGTAGTACTGGGCAAATAAATAAATGAATAAATAAATAAGTAATCCTTGCATGTTTTTAAAAGTTCAAAGTTCATTTTATTTCCCCAGTTTTAACACAGGGCCAGAGCTCTAGGGTCTGGTCTGTAGAGATGCAAGACTGCTCAGTTTTTTGCTGTTGTTGTTGTTTTTTTGTTTTTTTTTTAAATAACTGTGAACAATAAAACAAACAAGCAAATAAACAACAAACAAACAAGATTCTTTTATTTAAAAAAATGTTGCATACTATGGCTTTAAATACTTACTTCCTATTTTCAAAAGATTGGGTACCCCTGCTTTAACTGCATATTTGTGCCACTTCCTGATTAGATCAATAAAATGTTAATCTATAAAATAAAAATGTATTTGAATGGTGACAGTTCACAAGAGCTTCTTTTACAATACTGTACTAAAGCAAATCACATTATCATATAAAGGCTATGGGGACCAGATCCTGATCCCGTGATCTGAAGAATGGTCTGTGGCTCAGCACTGTGGTCGCCATCTGCTCCTGACAGCTCGCCCTATCAGCACTTCGAGTTGAAGTATGGGTCAAATGCAGAGGACACATTTCCTACAGGGACAGTAAAGTGTACAAACACAAAAGTACTACATGTTTTCAATGGCTGCCCTCCTCTAGCACATGTAGCCGGCTTATATCTCGTGTTGCTAAATGACTCCCCACGGAGAGAGAAATTAACCCAGATTTCCATTTCAAAGCTTTATGAATTGAACCGCTTTCCTTTCGATCCGCCTCCTCTCCGCAGCCCGGCAGCTCCAGCGCTCTCCCCTCGTCTTTACTCGAGGAAGAATTCACTCTTTCTGCAAGGTCAATGCACTGCTTAAAATTCAGTCCCAACGCACTCCGAAACACGACGGGAAAACCTAGCGCTATTATGCAAAACAGACAGCAGGTTTAAAGTAAATACGTAACCTTAATGAGGGAGAATTTTACTTCTATGGGGTATTAACTACAAACACATAACATATTTAGATCACCATGTTACCTTTTATTGTTTTGAAAATGGTATAGTTGCTAAAAACACCAAATTAACACTTTTGTTTCTCCCGTTCTGAGTCTCCCCTCTCTTCGCTTTCCACTTTAAGATGGGATCACAACACAATCATCCTGCTAATGAAACTACTGCACATCGCATCAGGTTTGTGAAGTTGTTGTGTATAGTTTTGTATCATGTTTTAGTAAATGTGTCGTGTTAATATTAAACCTGTTAATATTAAACATATTAAACCTCTTCACCCATGTTGGTGAGTGAGCAACATCATAATACGGTATAGAGCTCCCTTTTTAATGAATATGCGGAGGTGGGGAGGCTGGAGAAGGAGGAAAGGGGGAGTTGAGGAAAGGTTCACAGACAAGCTACAAGACACAAGCTGCGTACGCTCTCCGCATCCCAGTACGACGCCATGTTTACCGCGACTATGCTAGGTTGACTTTTGACATTGTTTTCGTTGGCAAAGGCGTAAGAGACCGAAATACGCAGCTTTTGTTGAGTACCTGGGCATATGCGGAGAGAAGGAGTGAGATTAAAGATACTTAGAAGGAAAAATAAAACATGCAAATGAATATTAAAGTGGGTTATTAAAAACAGTTGTAGCAGATGGTTCTATTGTTTCCCACGAATCAGTAGAATTATGAAACTCTTAGAAACTCTTCGAATGGAGTTTGATCATACAACTTATTCTCTGTCTGAAAAATGTAATTAGGCAAACTTAAAGCATGTATATTATTATATTAAATGAAGCTCTTAATTATAGTATGATATTTTTTCATTAGCAAAACCATACTTGTAGTTGTGTTTAATTTCATTTGCATTTCAAGGCAGTGTAACAGATTTTTACTGTCTCAAAAGTGTGAAAAGTTAATTTTAAAGGGCCCATATTATCCTATTTTGTGATCTATGTTATAATGTTTATTCCTCATCAAAAAAAAAGTTCAGTTTTGTTTCATTCACATATGTTACAACATACAAATCCTGCATATTGGCTTCTTCAAAAAAAAAACAAAAAAACACTCTGCTCCACCTTGTGAGGTTATGTGGACAGGAAATGCTCCACTGTGATTTTAACTCCATACAGTATCATTTGAATCAGTTGGATGATTTCAACCCTGGAATTGTCAATCTCTACTGAACAAAAAGGAAAAAAAATAGCTGTCAATTTGAAAACTACCACTTCATGACATCACAAGGTGGAACAGACTAATAATAAAGGATTACTAAAACATATGTAAATGAAACTAAATGCTCCAGGTATGTTTTTGAGGCATTATAACATGGCTTAAAGCTCAAAGAGTCAATTTTAATTAATCCATACTTGAAACTCTGAAAACACATGTCAAAAGATTGTTATAATAAACACGCATCATTATTAAATACAATTATCAAAAATGACTAAACAATTTTGCACACTAATATAACTGTTGGTCGCAGCTGACTCTGAATATGTATCATGACATAATTCTGCTCTTTTTGTGCTCTTCCTGACTTGTCAACATGATCCGCACCAACCTAAAAGCAGCGGACAGCCATTAGTCTGCATGTCACACAGTGTAGAGCGTGTGTGGCCCTGCGCCTGCTGGCTGTGTCCTCTACTTTACCCAGTCCTCTCTGAGCTCCTGCCAGGACATCACAACCGCTGCTCCCCGATGCCCCCTTTCATTCCCACTATCACAGAGACCACCAGCCCGCGGAGACTGAGCTGTCCAGAGACCCGGGCCAAGATCCGATCGCGCCCGGAGGAACCGCTCGGCCTCTCCCTCTCCTCTGACTTCCACTTGCTCTGATCTCTGAGCCCATTGAAAAAGGCCCCTGACTTGATTTGAGCAGACAGTCCCCCCTTGAAAGCAGCCTTTGGTGGGGGCCGGTGTAGCCAGGGGAGCGAGGTCAGGCGGTGGGGCCGGTGCAGCCAGGGTAGCGGGGTCAGGCGGAGGAGAGGCCGAGGGGCCCCGCTCCAGGTGCACATGGCTCTCCGTTTCATGTGCGCCCTCGGTGGAGCGTGTCATCGGCCCACTGCGGGCTCGCAATATGGAGGATCACACGGGAACACTGTCAGACGCTATTCAGAGGGTTCATTAGCAAAGGTCGTCGCCATGACAGCAGCAGAACAGAGACAAGGGAAAACACTACAATGCACTGTACGCACAAAAAACAAATGTGAAAGTGGTATTATACTAAAGCGCATCAAATTCAGCTGCATTTATGAAGGATTTGTTGTGTTGACGGACACATTTGCTGTCCTGAGTCCAAATGAAATCTTTCTGAAATCTAAACTCAAAGGGATCTGTCTGCATATGTGAGACTACAGTTATTGGCTGGTATTAATCAGTAAGTCTGTAGACTATTAGTGTTTGTAAACAGAATGCTTGCTACTGTTCCATGCATTAATTCCTATGCATTTTCAATGAAAACTGGCAATAGCCTCAAAACATTTAGAAGGGCAGTTTTGACGACAACAACCACAAGACCTTGTTAGAAAATACTGCAGTGTATTGAGATGTATGATGGAGTTTATAGAGAATTTTCACTGGACGTGTAATGTTAAACCAGAGAAAAGTATGACACTAGTGTGATAAATCTATTTACCAGATTATTGGGTTGTTCCATGGCTATGGACATTTTGCTTGCATGCTTCAAACATGGCAGATTTTTATGACAGGATATTCTGACATTCTATCCAGACCTCTATTGGTGCTGTATGACTACACAAAATGTCCTATTATGTACAGCCATGCAGTAGTGCAGCTGTATGCAATGTGTATAAAAGCTATCTATAGGTGATGCCTTTTTGGAATGTAATGTCATTATCGAAATGGGATTTCATTTCAGAATTTGATTTCATTTCAGAATTTGATTTCATTTCAGAATGTGATTTAATTTCAGAATGTCATGTCAATTTAAAATGTGATAACATTTCAGAGTGTTATGTTATATCGGAATGTCATGTGATTTTCGAATTTTATATCGGATGAAGTGTTACATTTTTATATAAATTTTATTTTTAGAAAGGAATACACAAAATAAACATTTATGTTGAACCTTGCAAAAGCTGCAAATATTTAGGTAATAATATTTCCTATGCAAACAAAAATACTGTTGCACCAAGTTTAGACCTTTGCAAACATGTTTTGAAATGCATGATTCTTGTATTAGTTTAACAGATGTTATTTCAGTCGTCCCCTAAATCTTAATGCTCCGAGAGTTGTTTACAATGTGCACTCTGAACTGAGTCCTACTTTTAAACATGTATTGCAAATTTTAATTGCAATTACATTTTTCCCCCAAAGTTTGACGTTTTATGGATAGGATTGAACATTTATTGGTACCAGGCTGTGTGCTGCTCTCCTGAACACATTACTCCTGGAAGGGTCTTTATACAGACCTTATTTAAATTTGAACAACTCTCTTTGTTTTTCCATGCACTATTAGCATGTGCGTGGGTATGTTCCAGTATTGTTAAGAACCCACCCACCCATTATTTTACTTGGCAATCATATTCATTTATTTATAACTAGCAACACTTCAACCTCACTAAAGTCAAATGGAAGCCATTGAGTGCTTAAAAACTGCATAAGAATCATTTTGAACAATACTGAATTTTACATGGAATGGAAGTTTGCAATTCATTGCCAAAAGTTTTCCTAGAGCTCATTTCCTGTGTTTTTATTTAATTCTAAAATTAATTAAACTCACAAACAAACAAAATACTACAGAAATCATCTTTCACTGAGTTAACCCACAGCATGTACCACTTTTTCTAGTAGAGTTGCCACCTACATGTCTCCACGGAGATGTTATTGATTTCCCTGAAATGTTCCACAGTCTGACATTAAACTTATCTCTCTCCATGCAAGTGATTTCCTCTGTCCAAGCTACTGTTCAGATCATCAGAGAGGGTTTTACAGCAATAAAACAACCTATAATTCAAGGTACTGCTTCTGATTTTTACTGTCTTAAAAAACATTTTAAAACAGAAATGTTGCTTAATTTTTAAAAAATTGCATTATTCCTCATTTAATTTAGGCCTTCCAAGCAATTATTCATCATGATGAGATTATACACATGCAACTCTCAGAGATCAGAACTCAGAGTTTTACCTTGGCGGTAAAGCTAACAACAACTAGTATGCTAATGAACATTTTCTGATTATTGGACAATAAAATGACTGATGTTAGATGCAGACAAAAGTCAGAACACTTATTTTGACGTCAAGAGCTGCTTATACAATATATCTATACTGGGACAATACACATTTTGCTCAGATACGTCCCTTAAATAAATACAAGATAGACATATAGGGGCGGCATGTAGGGGTGCTCTCCACACACTTTAAACTCTGTCTCTGCAGTCTGGGGTTTTTGATTACAAACTGTAATCAGGGCAGTCTTGCATGATGTCACATAGTACTTGAAATTCCAGATGACACTGGAGGCAGCACACACTGTGTTTAGACAATACAATTAAAACACCACACACACAGTTTAGAAGCAAAAAAGTAGTTTTAGTAAAAAAAAAATAACTATAGTGAGTAGGATTTAACTGCTCCTATACACTGATCTGATGAACCCAGACACTGCCCTTGGAGCCACAGTACCATCACCCTGCAAACCAGCGTGGGCAGGGGTCAGAGCAGGGTGTGCGCAGATCCCAGGCTCTCCCATTGGGTGACATGCCCCCCACTCCCTCACCACACCCGCCGCCCGCCCCAGGCCCATGTCACTGTTAACACTTCAAACGGTCAATATCTGCAGCCTGCACAAAGGACCCTGCAGCACGTCCGTCTCCCGCACATGGATCGTGTAAAGGTCAGCGCCAAGCTCAAGTTCCAATCATTAACAAGGCTTTGGAGTCTCGCGATCCCGCTGAGGCTAATCTGCTACTGCGGACGACCCAGAGAGGGCTATGTCAATATGCACAATAACACATGGACTCCTGGTAAAGATGGAAATAGACCTTCACAATAATTGATATATCGACTTGTCATTCAATAAATGATAGATGGAACAATATTTTTGGAAGGGTCAATATCATGTGGAGTGTTTCTTTGCATTACTAGGAGATTTGGGGTTATTTTTTGACTATACAATGAGATTTGAGTCCTAGAAGTTTGAGTTAATGTGAATCGCACTTCAAACTGTGTTATCGTAACAGGCCTAGATGGAAGCACTTAAATGTTCAATCGGCTTGATAATTATTGTATTTGTCATTTGGAGTTGTGGTTTGTTTCATTAACACATGTTTGAATAATTCTTTATTATAGGTTTGTCTACATCAATATCAGTGGGGCGTCATTGTATCCTTAGGCAAGGCACTTAACCCACATTGCCTAGTATAAAAGTGGTATGTACGTGAGTGTTGGTGGTAGTCAGAGGGGCCAATGGGGCAGATTGGCAGCTTTGCTTCCATCACTCTGTTTCAGGGCAGATGTGGCTATAATAGCAGCTTTTGCTGGAATTATCCAAGTTTTTCTAGTAAAAATATATGGAGTACACAGTGGAGCTCTTCCTGTACTACTGCCTGACATCACAACGTGATCACAAAGTGTTTTATGTTATTTCAGAATGTTTGTGTATCACAGTATATCTCTGTAGCAATATATTGCACATCAAAATTTGTTATTGTGAGGCCTAAAAATGTCCTCTTACATCCTCACTGCAATAAAAGACCTGGTTTCAGAACTGGTTTCAGGACTGGTCTTCACAGACAAAGCGTTCAGTCAAAAAACTTCTATTCTATGCAGTCCCCTTTTTAGATTCTGCGAACTACATCTTCAGAACTATATATAAAAAGTGAAATGAAAATGATGTACATCAAAGATGTTTAGAAAAAGAATTTGACATTTGCCTTGTAAATGAGTATATATATTTTTAATGCACCAAACAATTTGTAAGAGCTAGATGACAAGTTCAATAATATTAAAGAGCCTGTAACATGTATTGAAGCAAAACCAGTCTTGCCCAAGTACTAACATTGTATAAGCAGCTCTTGAGGTCACAATAAGTCCAAGGTGTATGTATCCATCTAATTATTAGACATTTAATTGTGCAATAATCAGGACATCCATGTTAGTATGCTAGTTGTTGTTACCTTTACTAGCACAGCAAAACTCTCCTCGGGTCTCTGAACATTGAGAAAAGTGCTTATAAACACATCACTGTAAATAATTAGGATAGTCAGAGCGCATAAGGAAAGTGGGGAATAACTTTGGACCACTGCAAACTGTTTAAAATGAAATTTTTTTAAAAATTTAACATTTTTAAAAATCAAGTACAGCACCTTTAAATACCAAATCCGTCCAATTTGTCTTAAAGGTGCACTGTGTAACTTTAATGTTAATGGTTTTATTTAAATTGTCCCTTTGGTATTAAACTAATCTATCTTGCATTTATTTAGCTACAGGTGTTATTTACTACAAGTTACACAGTGCTCCTTTACGGTTATTTTGACAAATTAGCAAATACCTCGACACAAATATTATACTATATTCCATGCTAAACAGAGAGCATTATTTACACGCAGACTGCCCTTATTCTGACTAAACCACATATTTAAATAAACACTAGTATTGCCTCTTGCCAAGTCGAGCTACATTGTACAATGATTCAAACTCTCATATAAATACACTGAGGGAGGGCACTTTGAGTGGGAGACTGTGGCACACCTACATATGTTCCGGCTTTCCTTTATTCCGAGTTGGAGTGATAGAGCAGTGAAAATAAAATGTATAATAATAAATAAGCAAATATGCAGACAAACAAATAAACAAACAGACTGGAGTAGAAATATATTGAAAAAAATACCAATATCAGAATACTGGCTGATACAATAATCAATATTGCAAGAAAAAATATAGTATAGCACAACAACACAATTTTTTTACTGTTTGTACTTTTATGTAACGAAATTTGTGTCAAATAAATTAATATAAAAAATAATATGTTATAGCATTTCAAACTCAATTTCAATACTAAGAAACAGACTTGATATACCCAATATCATAAAAATAAAAAAAACATGTTTTAAACAATAGAATTGGATTTTCAACATTAAATTGTAGTACTTTCTTTTATTAATAAGATCATTCTAAAGCTATTCAGGAAAGGTTCATTTCTGTCCTGTAAATGAAATGATGATCTTTAGTACCAAAACCTGCTTAAATTAGTGTCTATTATTAATATTAGTTCTAGGATTAAATACAGTCTGATTTTGTATACTTTTGACAACCTCAATACACAACCCCAACATAGTTATCGAAAATTGCATCTTTTCTCATATTGTGAAGTCCTAATGATGAGCTCATGAATGTCTCCCCTTACAGCGCCCCCCCTGCCTCCCTCTGAGCACTGCATTGTCCTACTGCGTTACACTCTTATAGAATCATGAACACAGGGCATGTTGTTGGCTAATCTGGCTTGGCAATGATCAGATTTCAGGCCGTGCGGTGCTACAAGAATCAATCTGGTTAGCTTCCTGTGTGTAGCCTGCTGCGCTATACTCTGGGTGCCACTCAAATAGCTCAGATTTCAACCAAGAACGTGTTTCTCAAACCAGATAACAACTCATTTTATAACTCACTATGGTATTATTACTGATATATTGTTCTGTGCGCTGTATTTTAAAATCATATTCACTAGTTGCTAATTTTGTGCTTACTTGCACTTAAAGGTCCTTAATTACACAGAATGGATTTTGATTTCGTAGTTGTGTTTTGTTTCATTCACATGCTTGATGATGATGTCTGTCTACATTTCCAAACCTCAAAATTCTCTGTTCCACCTTGTGATTTCATGAAGCGGTAGTTTTCAAGTTAACAGGTCCTTTTACCATTTGTTCAGTGGAGATTGGCAATTCCAGGGCTGAAAAGACCCAGTTGGTTCTGGTGAAGGTGTATGGAGTTTTGAAACACAATGGAGCACTTCCTGTATTACCACATACCACAAGGTGGACTGTTTTCAGTTTGAGAAACGAACTCTGTTTAAATGTGCAGATTTTGTGTGTTAAACGTGTGCATGAACACAAAAAACAACTCTAGGTATGTTGATAACCCTTCAGTTCTAAGGGTTACCTGATAATATTAAATGTGAAACTATTGTACAATTTTGTTTTGTCTTTTACAATCAGTCAAAGTAAATTTAAAGGTGCACTATGTAACTTTTCTAGTTTGCGAACTGCTTTTGGCTGAGTGGAATGTTCCACCGTATGGCAATACTTTAGTTATCTCCATGGAGACAAGCAGGTCAGTACCAGGCCATAGGGTTAGATCTGTGGGGGAGGCAAGCTCACTCATTAGAAAAATTTGGGATGGTTCGATATGGATTTTCTTTTCTCTTTTTTTTTTGAGCCAACACCGATTTCCGATATTTTCCTGCTGTTGTGGCCAATAACCGATATTTAACTTTTGAAATCTCTTGTAAAGACCAAATGTATGCACTGAATAAATCCAAATTAAATAAATTACGTAGTACACCTTAAATGCACTGAGTTTTAAACTGATAAATTACAAAGGACCCTGCTAATAATAACTTTTTACTAAATTCATCAATCAGAACTTTATATAACACATTACAACAATGGTGCATTATACAAGTACATAAAAAAATCTAAAAACAAGTCAAAGTTCTAACTCTAAGGAACATTTTCTTCTGTAAATACACTTTTAAGGGAGCATATCTTTCATAACTAAACCCATAAACATTAAAACTCACTGGTATTTTCTTATCACCTTTAAAATAAACCAGTACCCCCGCTAAGCGCTAGCGTACCCCCAGGCGTACGCGCTCCCCCAGTTGGGAAGCTCTGACTGGCTTACCGCACCGATTACTCACTGTAGCAGATGTGTGCGCTGATCCTGTCTTCACCGGGAAAGCTTCTCTTGTTACTCTTCACTTTTTTCCTCTCTCTCTCCTTCTCCTCCTCCTCCTCCTCCTCTCTGCAAAAAAATAACGAATAAAGAAAAAAGCTCCGAATTGTGCGGATAAATATATAATTGTTTGTTCAAGTGTGTTTTGCACAGTATGAGAGCCCTCCGATTGCCGCCGCATCTAGAACGCACCGCGGGCAGTCTCTTGAGGGAAGGTCTCATTTTCCACCTCCCGCTGGCAAATATTCTGCCCGGCCCTGGAATAATACGGGATGCGTTTCAAGGCTTAGCACTTTTCAAATATGCTGCCAATAATGGACAGCGCGTCAAATGAAGCACACAGGCTCCCCTCGCAAACACTACCAGTGATTCTGAATGCACAGCTAGCCATGTATGCGAGCGCCTATTTCTAGTATGTATAGCCAGCCAATGCAAGCGATACAGTCAAGATCTGTTTTCATATAAACACGACAAATTTGTACCACAATATTAGCATGTGGGGTAACTGTATGTTAGCTGCCAAATCATAAATACATCATAAGAGATTTTCAGAAGTGGGCATATATCAGTGGTGCTTCGTAAATGCTTAGAAATAGCGTGGAGAATGTTCTAGAGGCTTTGGTAAAGGGATTGAAAAGGTTTAACAATCCTTGAGCCCATCCTTCATCTGCGATAATCAAGCTTTGGCCATAGAATCTCCCCGCGGACAGAGTGAAAAAAGAGAAAAACATGTCCGCCCGCCTCTCACTCATCTTTAGGCTGCCAGTCTGGGCTCTCCCTCTTGAAGTCTTCTGTCACATTTAAGGCTTCAAACGGGATAGCGGCGGCGCTTTTAAACGTACTGCCATGCCTTTAAAGTAGATATGGGTTTTTGCGTGGCGTTAGCTTAGATGAAGCAAGGAGGTGCAGCGTGTGATGCAAAGGAAAGCCCCTAAGTAGGCTATAGTGGACGCTAGCTAGTGCACTTTGTTGCTCTGACCAAAGACCACTAGAGACTTTTGAGTGTACGCTTAACTTTATCATAAGAGTGTTTCTAAAGAGTTTCATTGGTGTTCACTGTAGACTATTCATATCAAATTTGATTCTAGCCTATTAAAATAACAATATAAGTAGACTTTATAAAGCAATGTTATGACATATTGACACATTTCTTCACATGGCCATTCAATTTAAAGTTAAATAAGTAGGCTAATTAACAAGGAGGTGTGCCAAAGTATCCTCGGTAGCCAAAGTAGACTATAAACTACAGGAAGTTCTCTGACTCAACTTTGACACATATTTACAATTTAACTGTAGGCTAATTGACATCTTAATCTTATAACTCCTATGCTATGATAAAATAATCAAAGAGATATTTGTTCTTTTTCACTTTAAACTGCTAGTTTCTGTCTGTATTTCCATGAGGTTATATTGTTAAACCTGTTTAGATTAGACTATTGGCGATAACCGAATACTCAAACAAATAAACATGGTCAACAGAACAGTAGACCTATAAATTATACAAATGTTAGCTTTAATAGCTTTAATTTACAGGTAATCAATTTTATTTATTAAAACTGTTAGGCTAATGACCAATAAAAACATGTTAAACTATAGGGTGGAAGTGCTAAAGAGCTATTAGCTAATCTCAACTAAAAATACATGTAAAGCTAAAGGGTATAGCCTAATGTAACTAATAAAAAAATACAGTTTGTAGCTTATGTTTTAATTTAAGGCTAATGAAATACATATGTTTGCTAAATATATTATCATTAGCCTATTTTATTACTATAAAAAGGAGAGCAAAATAGAAAGTAAATTAATTAACAACGGTGAGTTTGTGGCTTGTAGCGTGTGTCATTTCACCTTGTACAACAAACGAGGCTAAACAATAAAAGTATAAGGAATATTCACGCATAAAGCTTCTATATACTTGTCCATACAGCGTGATGTGGTTGAGGACGATCCGGCAGAAGAAGCTCGGAGCAGGCGAGACTTGATCCGCAGAGACCGGAGCGTCCACTGAGCGGCGCCGCACTCCACCACTTTCACCGCGGCGAGAAGCTAGCTCAATCCCCGCTCCCTCCTACACACACGCACAGACACACACACACACACACACACCCGGAGACCAGCCTACAGGCCAGGCTCCGGCTCGCCCTCTCCCCCTCTCCGTGTCGGGTTACCGCGACAAGGGCCCTGCCTGTCTGAACCGCGGCTCTGACAAAGATAATATTACAGGTAGGTGCAAGCCACGGACCGTGTCACTATCGATGGACAAATTAAGCATCGCAAAACAAGAGCGTGACCCAGAAATAGTCGCTTTTAATCGGGTCAGCGTGCTCGTTTTCAGCGGGAGGGATAATAGCGGAGCCTCTCTCGGTCCTTAGCATTTTCAAGTCCCCTTTAGCTCAACCTGTAGCCCGCTGGAGCTCCGAGAAAACGGCGCAGCGCGGCTTCCGTCCCGCGTGTGTTTTCTTGGCAATAGACTTGTACACTTAAGGCTGATTTGAGGCATTTTAGGCTTCCCCGGGAGACCATTTCAAAAAGTGCTGAACTATAAAACATAGAGGCACAGGTTTTAGAAAATCAAGTTCCAAATATCACTCTTAAAAAGGCCTATTTAGAATAATTTTAGGTTTGATATTTATTGCCACTGTGGGATAAAAATAGGGGAATAGAATAAAGATTGGTTCCTACTGATCCGGCAATGATACAAAAAACTACAGCGACAAATAAAAATAGAAAAATAAATTAATAAATATTGTAAAAAGTTAATTACATTTTCTTTTTTTTAAAATCATATTTATTTCAAAATAATAGGCCTACTCACTGGGTGGGAATTAAAGAGAAACAGTACTGACAGTAGGCTACTTCCACTGTATGTAGTATGAGTGTATTTTGAATTTAAACAACACTATTTTCATATTTTTGTTTTACTCCATTTAAATTTAAATTTTATTAAACAAAATACTATTAAAAATATGTTTTTGAACAACATCTACACTAAATAACAAGCTTCCCCCAGATACAGCAATATGTCTTCCATCCTTTATCCGCCTTTTGAGCTGTGGAAGATTAGGCTATAGCCATCTAATAATGTATGTGGAAAAACTGATCTGCTTTTATCATCGCAGGCCTCCTTTGTATGGAGATAGTTCACACCCTTCTCACACCTCCACAGACCCCCTCCTCCTCCTCCTTCTCCTCCTCTTCTCCGGAGAATGTGCTGTTTACGGTCACCACTCCAAAGCCAAGGTCACACTTGGATCTGGAATTCTGCTCTTCCCACTGGCCTCTGCATGTTCCACCAACCACACATGTTCTCCTTTGTAGTCTTCACTCACACAACCACTTAAAAACATGGCGATACAAATATAAGCTGAATTATTGGTAGAGTACTAACAAATTTAGAGTCATTACAATTCTTAAATTTAAAACTAATCAATAAAACTAGCATTGAAACTAAATACTCATTTGAGAAAAAGTATTGATACTGAAATGTTCACAGGACATTGAATGATCTTGAGCTGTATCAGAACAAATATATGGCCACGTAGATTAATATGCCTATGGAACCTACTTGAGGAAATACACAGATATGATGCCACATGGTAATATAAAAGAAAGTACCACAATTAAATGTTGAAAATCACATTGTTTTCTATTATTACTGTGGAATCGGAATTGATATTGAGTATTGATATTCCAATAGCTATTTTTTCAAGCATTTTTTCATACATTTTTTTAAACAGATCAACATTTACCAGCCCCTATGTTCAGTTAACTAATGGACAACTGAAAGTAAGTCTACAAGTGACAAAAGGTGACAATATGAAGTGATTTGTACATTTGTTTCTTGCACTGCTCATTCATATATAATTTAGTTTGTCTTTGTGCATTATTTCATTTTTGTTAGTCCTTCCAATTACACTAATAACATTAACTTCAAATTATAAATCATAAAATGCTCTTAAGTCATTTCTACTTTGTAACTGAGTAATTATTTTGAAGTAACGTTACTCCTACTTGAGTACATTTTGTGTCTGCTCTACCACCTCTGCAACTGAAAAGGTTCAAACAGGTTCTCAGTTTCCACAGAAGAACAACTACAGTAATATTCTAATGCCTGTTTATTGTCTGAGCGTGAACACATCTCCCTTGTCTCATCCACAGGACCAGAAGCCCACACGCCGCAGGTCACCAGACGCTAACACTCTCTTATTGTTTAAACTACAACAAAAGCAGGTACATTCGAAACAACAGACTTTACATAATGCATTCGTGCCGGCGATTGTTCGGTTCCAAGGAGAGACCCGTGTTCGGAGTGGGCCCAGAGCCAAGCGGGATGGAGTCCGGGTGGAACGTCAGCAGATGGGAGAGTTGTGGAGGTGAAGGGGGAGGTCGGTGCAGCTTCAGTGGTAGAGCTATGGGCACTACTCAAAGCGCTGTTTTAAAAGTTGACTTAAAGATAACAGCTTGCGTGGTCAGGGTAAACTCGTAGGACCATATTGGGGGCCATTTCTTTTCCTCCGAGCTTCTATTGTCTGGATGGCCACGGGCAGAAGCAGCAGACGCACTGTAAAAAACAAAAAAAAAATCTAGGTCCAGCCTTGGTTAAAATCACTTGAATTTTAATATTTATTTAAGTACTCTTGACTGATTAATAGAAAAAGTGTGAATGTGTTGAAAAAAATCTGAAATATTTTTGAAACAAGAAAAATAATCAATGTCCGTCAAGAAAATAGATCTTAAAGTGATCGTATGTAACTTTCTGGGGTGGAAAGTCAACTCCTTGGAAATAGAAAGTCACGTTTGTGGCGATGCAAGCCCACGATTAATCAGTTCTATTAAAAATCTATTACCATTATCATTAAAAAAACAAAAAACAAAAACATGCTTTTGTTTTAAGTATTTTTGAGCAAAAAAAGTTACATACTGAGGCTCTAACTAGTAGAACTATTGAAATAAAGATAACTATTCTGAATTGTATGAAATTTTACACATTTCTGCTCATTTACTCAATTCATTTTTTGCAGTGCTCCAAATGGTCTAAAAAATGTTACGTTTGGTGCAGAACAGAGTGTTGATTTCAGCGGGTGGGATCTTTCCATCTCTCTATCTCTCTCCCTTTGTCCCTAACCCAGATTCTTCTTCTCGTTGGGCACAGATCACCCCCCTCCACCCCTCAGCCACCCGTCACCCACCCCTCCTCTCCCGGTGCAGCGCCGAGCTAGAGGAGGTTAAAACAGCCCACGTGCATGGGACCATATTGCAGGTAATTAATATGTCAGACCCCGTGATGAAGTTTGTCCATAGATGTGCACTGTAGGAGCGGCGGGTACAGCGTGGAGTGGGTTTGTGCATCAGTCAACACTTCAGACAGAATGTGTGTGTAGGGAGAGGGCTTTTTACACACTGCAAAAAGGGAATTAGTTCAAATTCATTTCTGAGTTGTGTTGACTCGATGTATTAGTTAACAGCTTTTTTGACTTACCTCAATGTATTCATGGCTAGTTTCAAATTTATTTCCTCTTTCATCCTTATTTATCAATCCAAGGATTATGAATTTAGTATGAAAATCTCTTGCTCCACAGACATGTAAAAAAACAGCGCTAGAACAGAACAGTTCCCTTTAAACATTTTGCAGTGATCTAAAGTTAATCCTCACTTCACTTATACATTCTGAACATCCTAATTATTCACCGCGTTCAGTTTATGAGCGCTTTTCAAAACTTTTAGGGACCAATACAGAGTTTTTGCCATGATGACAACGCTAACAAGTAGCATGCTAACCATGCACTTCCTGATTTCCTGATTTTTCCTGATTTCTTTTAACCTCAACAAATGCTATAATATAACTGTACTGAGGCAAGACAAATTTTACTCAAATACATGGAAAAATTGAGAACAGTAATTGTTGAACTTTGAAATCTAGAAAACCAACCTGAAATGTACTGAAAAAACTAATAATCTAATCTAATCCAATAGTGTTTTCATGATGCTAAAAGTTCAAAGTTGATTCCGATAAAAAATTCACCTTATGCCAATTTTGATACCACAATTAAATTACATGATGCATGGATGTAGCCTAAATGGTCTCTTTTGTCATTGCCATATTAAAATGTTGTTGCTGTTTTTTACCTACGATGTTGAAAAGTACCAATACCTGCTCAAATGAGTTTCTACTCTTGTAAGTACTTTTAGTATCTATTCATATCTGGGAATTTGTCTGACAAATTTGCTTGATAACCCTAGCCTACTGTTCTATAAAAATGGTCTCCTTTGCAATCTCCATATTACAGTCATGATGCAAGATAAATTACTCTTTTGTCTGAAAATATGAGGAGAAAATATGACTTGTTTTGCTACTAGTTTTACTCTCAATTGATATCTGAGGATTTGTCTAACAACCATAACACCTAATAACTAAAAATATACCTGCTCAAATGAGTTTCTACTCTTGACACTACTTTTAGTATCTATTCATATTAACTAAAAACTAACTAATAACTAAAAATATGCTGTCAAAACTACTCGAATCAAGCTAGATTTTGCATTTTAACCATTCAGTTTTTTGCAGTGCAGCTCGTGTGGGCAGAGTGCGGAGTGCGTTTGTGCATTAGTAAACACTTCATATATAAAACGTGTTGAATTGCAGCAGCGCCGTTGTCCAGCCGCTTTGCTGTAAAAACACTGGCTGTGGCTCTGCTAGATTAACTGGGAGCCCCCTAATGGAGTAATTACAGCGCGCCAAACATCTATTTTTCACCTGCGCCGCACCATCCTTCTCTGTCCACACCGCCACTCCATTGGAAGTCACTTACTCTCCTTACAATGAGTTATCATTGACTGCCATTTAGACGCCCGGGAGCAATTTGTCTTACTGAGAGCCCGCGCACTGGCCTCATTGCAAAGAACAATCCTTCTCCCTCCAATATATAAAACATTCATGGGCAAAACTGGAAGAGGAATGCCCCGCAAACAGATAGAAGAGAGTGGCTAATAGATACTATAAAGGTGACAGACAAGAAAATAATGCTGTAGATTAGCGTCGCCTGAACAAGCCTGCGCTGGCCGTACAAAGCAGAGGAGAGAGGGAGCGAGAGCTGCTGCAGACACATGTGTTAAATGGCTAGGATGGCAGCTAGTGCGGGTGGTAATTGCTGTTGCAAACAAACCACAAGTTCCAATTTAAATTCAAATTTCGGACCTTTGTGCGTCTCTTCAACCGCCGCGGCTCTTAGTCATTGTCATATTTGGTAGTAATGGAGTGCTGCCTTTTTCATGCATAATCTTTTAACTAGGCATAATGTGTAAGCTAAAAATATGTTTTGAGTGCATGGCAACTATGGGCTCTAGGCAGAAAACTGTTCTCCCATGTCTCAATAGTAAGGGAATGCTACATTTTGTGTTCATAATATATTTTAAGGATTCTATATTGCACAAAATTGACTTATGTGGGGTTTAAGCCATGTTATAGTGATGTTATCTCATCAAAAACAGACCTGGAGTTGTGTTTTGTTTCATTTACACATGTTTGAGTAATCCTTTATTATTGATCTGTCTACATCTCCAAAGCTCAAAATGCCCTCTTCCACCTTGTGATGGTAGTTTTAGTTTAGTTTGTAGTTTTTAGTTCAGTAGAGACGGACAATTTAAGGGCTGAAATCATCCACATAATTCTAGTGAAGTTGTATTACCACATGACATCATAAGGTGGAACACGTTGTTTTCAGTTTGAGAGAATAAATCTAAATAGGCAGGGTTTCTGTGTTAAACATCTGTCAGTGAAACAATCCAACTCCAGGTATGTTTTTGATGAGGATATGTCATTAGAACATAGATCAGAAAATAGTGTAATATGGGCCCTTTAAGCTTTAAATTAGACCTGTCGTAATGTTCTTAAACCGTGGATGGCGATGACAAGAGTTTAATTTCAAAGTAGAAGGATGTCAGTGTGATACTATTTGAGATACATACTATTTGTGTCCTCGGGTCAGACACTTCACCATATTGTATACTGCAGTCATGGTCATGTGGCTGGTTGCTACAGGAATGGCATCTGGCTTTACTCCTGATAAGAATAAGGCCAAATGAATGGGAAAAATGTCTTATATGTTTTTAAATAATTTATATTTCATCACGTTTAATTCAGGACTTATTTAGTCCATGTGTTATAAAATATCAGATAAAAATGCATTTGGCCAAAGATGCTTAAAGAGCAGGTATTACCATGTCATAACATGATTCGCTCTTTAGAACCATGCCTGAGGTTGTAGATGTCATCCATGCATGTCTGAGTAGCACTTTCCCGGACCCTATTCCAACTCTGATTATAGTTAGTTGTAAGATTCTGTGCAATGCTCAACCCACAAGCCTGCGTCACCCATGCTCCCATACAACAATTCTCCATAAATTGGAAAAAACATGTTACAAAACTGTACAAAACAAGTTGATAAACCTGATGTGAGGTGAGGGATGCATGCATACAGACCAAAGGGGGGTTGAGATTTCAAAAATGAAAGTGAAACTTATAAAATAACTGTTTTTATTTTCCGGTTTCTTACACTCTTTTTATTATTATTAGTAGTAGTATTTTTAATTTTTTTTTCCCTTGCAAAGGATGGCGATTTATATTAAATTTGAGGAATATATTCTATGCAAGACTAGAAGCAAAAAACAACATTGTGGACTTAGGTCATTTTCACGGTTGTCCAGCAATGACTCCTAAGAAAAATTTAAAGGTGCATAATGTTATTTTTCGAATGGACGAGCTGTTGTCCCAGGTAGCTGTCAGGATGTCGTGCCGTGGCAGTCGTGAGCCCTCGGTGGTCGTGTGGGAGGGGCGTGCGCACCAGGGTGAGGGTCATTTTTTTAAATATTAATTTTCTTTGCTCCATAATACCATAAGTTTTTCTTCATATATGTGATGTCTTCTGCATGTATATATCATTAAAAAAAAACTGAATGACTACTTATTTCCTTATTTCTTACTTTTTTAACCCCCATCCTAGCCCCCCATCCCCTTCTCCCCCAGCCCATTAGCACAGAGGGTTAATCACATCTCCTCTGAACACAATGACAAATACGATTCTTCTTTTCCCCCGTGCTGATAATGGGGACAACTTGAACATTTCTGCCTGGCACAAGTGAAGGCATTAATCCTGCTCGATGCCAAAGATAAGTGCTGACTGCCAGAGTAATGGCCATGTCACCTTAAAAAGCAACACAAAACCCCAACAATTAAAACAAGATGTCCGCTATACCGCGCACAAAGCGTTGCTGCATGTCATCTGGACGTAGCACAAAGTTAAAGGTTCTATATTAAGCAACATTGACTCTTCTGAGCTCTAAGTCAGTTATTATGTTGTTACCTCATCCAAACATACCTGTAGTTGTTTAGTTTCATTCACACATGCTTGAGTAATCTGTTCACAGCTACCTTTTACCTTTTGTTCAATGGAGATTAAAATCATGATTCAAGTAAAGGTGTATAGTGTTTAAAAACACAGTGGAGCACTTCCTGTATTACCACGTGACATCACAAAGTGTTTTCAGATTAAGAGAAGATCTCAGCCTAAATATGGCGGATGTGGGTGTTAAACATGTGTGAGTGAAACAAAACACAACTCCAGGTTTGTCTGTGATGAGGAAACAAATTATAACATATTAGGAGATCCAAAAATAGCGTAATATGGAGCGTTTAAATAATGAATTGTTTTACCCCTGTAGAGATACACTGTATAAGCAGGTCTCCAGGTCAAAATAAATCTGCTTCATCAAATTATAAAGCGTTTTTTTTTTATTTATTTTTTTTTTAGTAACAACAATAAGCAGAAGTGTATGTGGCTTATGCTCACTGTTGTTAGCATTACTGTGATGGCAAAAGTGCTGTGATTTCTAAAGGTTGTGCAAAATGGTGATGAACTCATTAACATGAATAATTAGCTGATGGCTTCTAAGAGAGGAATAACTTTAGACCACAGAAAAAAAAACATTTAAAATAGACTCCGTTTTTCATATTTTTAAGATAATTAAAATGTAATATAAAATAATATACAAATCGGACCTCACACTGTGGATCAGGATCAAACATGATCATCGAATTTGTTTATTTCAGTGACTCATGTGAAACAGGAGCTCATTGATCTTCTATTATTTTGAATAAAATGACATTTCCTCACCTCAGTTTAGTGCTTCGCTCACTGATTCTGCAGAAATCCTGCAGAAAACCATGTTTTTCTGTTCCTGTCATTTTTTTTCCTCTTTTCCCATTGTAAGCAGCCATATTTGTTTTGACACGGACATACCAAGCATGTCTCTGATTGGCTAATCCACCTTTCAATCACACCGATCTGGGAAACTTAATTCAATAATTGTGTATTCTTGATTTCAAACAAGTATGTCATAACAATAATTATTCTGAAATTAACACATTAGCTTGGCTTTGTAGGTACTATCGTATTGTGTGAATTTTTGTTTCTTTTCTGTTTTTCTCTTTCAGTTTTGGAAAAAAAAATAAAATAAAAAAATCTAATTGTGAGTTTTTGACAAGCATTCTGATTGCTATTAGAATTGGGATTAATGTCTAATGCCTAAAAAGTTAACATTTTAAACACATCTACAAGAATCAGCTAAAAGACTGAAATCTGACAAACTAATACAAGAATCACATTTCAGAACATGTTTGCACAGTTCTAAACTACAGGATTAGCAATTTTTACTCAAACTAAGACAGATTTTGTTGTTAGTGAGAGAGAAAAATGTTGGTAATTCAAAAACTTAATTTCTTCCATTCAAATTGTAATTTCGAATCGACTGTGATTAATCTTTCATCTTGTGAATCGTAAATATTCCGAGCACATGGTCTGGCATATTCCCATCTCCGAGGTAAGAAGAAGCTATGAAAAATGATTGAATCTCGCACAGACTAATTGAATGGTCCACCTAATCATCTCCGTCACATGTTCACCGCTCTAATCAGCTGTGGATGTGTTCTCCCCGAGCTGTTACAGAGCTGACAGCCCCGTGATAAACAGGCCTAATTGACTTTCGGATAGATTTTGATTTCAGATTATTTGCTCATTTTCATATAACAAGCCCAGATATGGTGCTATTAAGGACAACATGTATTAAGTGCAGTGCCTGGGTGTGTTTTAATAGAGTTTAAATGTACTTAAGCAGATACATTATTAGAACATGCCTGCTTTCATTTTCCATATTGCATCATGCCGTACATGTTGAAATAGTATATTTGAACATTCTCTACCAGTCAAAAGTTTGGACACACCTTCACAGTGGATGCTGAATTATTGTGAAAATTACGTTTTTAAACACAGGATGATCACATTTGTATCCTGAAAAAAACATTTGTCAAGCTCTTGGAAATAAAGTATGTTTTCAAATGATAAGAAGTTACCGGTCCAGAAGTAATTTAGCGACCAAAGCATCAGTCTTTAGACCATTGTCTTCTACAGTACGCCTATAGACCACCATCCAAGGAATCTCAAAGAATTCCCTTAGTTTGGCTTTGCTCCTTTTCCTCTTCTCTTTCTCTCTGTCAGTGACCTCAAAAACAGACTTTCTTTTGCGGCGAACTAGTAATGGATTCTTGTCTGTCATTGCAACAAACTTTTGGCTAACTGCGGAGAAGCTACAGTTGGAAAAAGCTGCTAAGAACCGCTGCATTGGTCTAGTAAACAGCGGCTTGCGTCTGTGGAGTGAGTGAAGGGCGTCTGTAAACCAAGTAATCCTAGCTCACCGGCAAGTCAGTAATGACAGAAACATAGGGAGTTTGATTGACAACCCAACAGCCAATAGATACCAAGGTAGCCTCATTATCTATTGGCTGTGGAGTTATCTTATGTTTATCTGGCCACACCAAGTGCATTTTAATTCTTTTTTTCTTCTTTTTTTCATAATTACAAGGCTGCTGCATCTCTATAATGCTATTGTTGACATTTTGAAACAAAACAAACAAAAAATCCACATTCTGTAGTATTGATGTTGAGTTTGTAAAACATAAAATAACTCAACTAAATGTTTTAGTTCTGAATGTTTGTTTTATGCAGGTTATGTGTCAATCATAGTTTTCATGCTTTCAGTGAGAATCTACAACACTTTCCTTATAAGCTTAGGTAATGTGTCAGTGTATTATGTGGTTACAAATGTGACATTTTATAAATACCACCAAATGTGCATTAGTATGAAGTACACTCATCAAATACTTACTCATCCTTTAAAATTCTTTACTTGAAATTGTGTTATTTCCAAATACTACATGGGAAATGGGGTACAAGCTGCCATTAAAGTATTGTGAGGTTTGAAAACGACATTACATTTTATTCCAAAACTCAAGTAAATGCATGAGTACAGACTAATCATTACTTTGTGTCCTCTGCCACTGTCGCTCCAGATGCTTGGTGGCCTTATCCAGTCTGAGCCTGCTCTCTGTGGCCCTGGTAGTGCTCTGATCAAAGAGCTCCAGGGGCCCACCTTTGGGATCCTCAAAGCCCATTTTGGTGTCTCTTTGTCAGGCTCGTTGGCTCTGTGACCCCATGCCTGTCCCACTTTGAACAGTGAGCTTGCCAAATCTGTATCGCTTCTTTAAACACATTATCAGCGGGTTTGGACTGAAGAATATGCCTAATCATCTTAAGGTTTTAGTGCAGTGTGGTTAAAGCTCCCACTGCTTTGGAGACGAGGGAAGGAAGAAATGTGTCACTGAAATTCTACTTTGCTCATGTCTGCAACTGGAGCTCCACTGCTAATGATGAACTATCATTAATTTTTAGACAGCATACCTTAAAATTGTGTCAGCTATAAAGACTGCATAAAGAGTATAAAGAGTAGCATAAAAAATACAAATATTTTTTATATTTTAATAATCAGTGTTTGCCAGGGTTCACCAGTATGATGGTCATTCAGTTGAATTTTTACTAAAGATCCACTTCACATAGAACTGCAATAATGTGAGTGATAATAAAGCAATATGTGCTGGGAACTAGTCACCCTCTGATTCCCAGATGAACAAGTTTTGGTTACTCTTCCCACTGAATCTATAAGTGACAAAAGCTTCATGTTAACAGTATGAAATTATTTGAACATTTGCGTTTCAAGCACTGCTCCTGATTTAATTTGTTTTGTGTCCATCTGTATATATACTTGAATCATATTATGTTGGTGTAACGTTGTACTCTGCTACTCTACTACATACTACTTACCACATACAATGCATTTACTTCTTGTTGCAGAGTGAATGTAGATATGACTTTATCCCAATAACTCGCCTGCTTTCTCTTTCCTTGTTACAGATAATGGCCCATTGAAGTTCGCTGTCAACAACATGGAGCTGCTGTCATGGCGTTGGCACAGACTGTCTGCTGGTGCGAGGTGAGAACCTTAACATATGCCACTATACGCACTATATGCAATCCACAGCACGGCGGATACACAGACGCTTGTGAGTACGCAACTACCCGTGTTGTCATCTTTCTCGATACATTACTGTAAGTGCTGGGAGCCAATTAAAATGAACAAAATGGAATTAAAATGTAAAATGGAAGCGGTATTTTAGCTGTGACAAAACAAAAGGTCAAACTTGTTCGTGTTTGTGTGGAGAGACAAATCTGTGCTGTGGAAATGGCGAAAGGAAAATGTAAGCAAAACGAAAAGGCCACATGTATTTGTGGATACGCAACTATAAGTGTCCTATTCTGAATTAGCCGACTTTTTATTCTACATTTGGAAATCTAGAATGACAGACCAGAAATAATAATGCGATAATAATACATTTCAATAAATTACTTTACTTTGAGGAATAACTAGTAAACATAACCAAGTCTCCTGTCTTATTCTAGGTAAAACTGCTAATCCTGTAGGTTAGACCTCTACAAACAAGTTCTGACAAATGTGATTCTTGTATAAGTTTAGTCAGTTTTCCTAGATTGTGAATGTCTTATTGGAATGTGATGTCATATCATAATGTGATGTCATTTTGGAGGGTGATATATCAGAATGTGATGTCATATTGAAATGTGATCTAATTTCAGAATGGATTGTTATTTCAGGATGTGATGTCATATCGGAGTGCAATGTCATTATGAAATGTGATTTCATACTGAAGTGTGATACATCAGTACAGTATGTGATGTCATTACAGAAGGTGATTTCATTTTCCCTTTTTCCATATCAGAATGTGATGTCATATCAAAATGTGATGTCATTTTGGAGGGTGATATATCAGAATGTGATGTCATATTGAAATGTGATGTCACTGTGGAATCTGATGTCATATTGGAATGTGATGTCATATCGGGAGGTGTTGTCATATCAGAATGTGACGTCATATCAGAATGTGTTGTCATATTGGAATGTGATGTCATATTTGAATGTGATGACCTGTGATTCTTGTATTAGTTCATCAGTTCAATAAGTCTGTTCAGTCTTCTTCTTTCAAATGATAATCCTCCTTTACAGTGTCCATTCTGAACAGAATCTTATTCTTTAACCATAAATTGCAAATCTATTGCAGTTAGAGTCTTTTTGTCCCCAAAATGCCACAGTTGTATCATTGGGGCCTGTCAGGAGCAGTGTGGATGTAATGTCTGGGAATGGTTGCTCATAGCAGAATTAGTTATTATATTGCTTTCCTTATATCCATCCTTTTACCCTTATTAACCAACAATATGACAAAATATAGATCACTCCATTACCTTACAACGCCCTCCCCTTCCCTCTCGGCCCTCTCCTCATTGTGTCCCGTGGCGACCGCTCCCATGACACCCGCCCGTCACCCTGCCCCGCTCACACATGGCACCCTGAATGGCATTGTCCTCTCTCTGGAAATATCTGGGCTCTTTTTCATTTATGCCACTCACACAGGAGCCGGCCGCGCGGGGCAAAAACACACCCAGTTTTGTGCTCTCCGGAGCAGGCCTTGAACTGCGTCTTTTCAGCCTTTCAGAGCGTCGGCTGGCTCTTAATTGGCGGAGAGGAGCAGACAGGAGCAGATACCCAGGGCCCGATTGTCCCTGCTCCTCTTTAGGGGCCCGAGAGCAGAGAAAGACGCTTTTGATCCTTTCTGTGTCCTGCTCTGCTCCTCTAACTCACGCTGCGCCTGCATCTTCAGACCACAGACTGCACAAGAGCATGGACAAGTTATTTAGGATTAGTGTTTCTTATCAAGCTTAAAGTGCATATAACAGGTTTTCATGTTTATCCAATTATGATTTGGTTTGCTGGGATTGTACCTGTGGCAAATATTTATCATAGTTTTAGATTAGTTAAAGGAGTTGCACCTGATTTTTATTTGTATTTAATTTTTTTTCTTTTTTACTTTTAAAAACATGAAAAACAGTACTAGTTTATTTTAAACGATTTGCTGTTGGGTTATTCCTCACTTATCTTATACATTACAAGCATCTGTGACAGGAAAGCTAGCCAGTAGCATGCTAATGTGCGCGACAGTACACAGCATACACAGAAAGATATATATTTAACATATTTGATATTTTGTCCAAGACCTCAAATTTATTGTGAAGGCTTCACCGTGGAAATATAGAAAATGTGCAATAAAGTTATGGGGGGAAAAAAGTGCCTCTTGCCCCCCAAAATGGAGTATGACTTAATCCCATTTTCTAACTACCAATCCAATAAATATTTATTTCAGTAACAGCAAGACTGCTGGATGACTACTTAAGAACTGAGATACACAAACAAATAAAAATTGGAATGACCACAGTTACCAAATCCAGTCCAAATCCAGTTACCAATACCAGTCTTGCAACAAAATGGCAAAAAACAGCTAACCCTGACGTTAGACTGCAGGGCTGCAGCCTGTGATTATAGGTGATTGGTCAGTCGTTCTTTTTTCTAATTTGTCAACTAATGATAATTTCTATGGTATACTGACACTTTTTCGATATATTACCAACCTTGTAAAAGAATGAAGTGTGGTAACTGAATAGATAGAACAGATCACAAACACAGTGTCTTATTTACGGAAATCAGAAATATTTTTTTTTTCTTTTTTGACATTTTGATTCAAGAAAATACCCACTATCGTCCGTTCATCTACGTTTTAAAGTCGGTATAGTCTAGATAACAATAACAATTACATTTTTTGTTGTTGCTGTCTACTGGTTATGTCAGTTAATTGTTGTGGCCCTACTTTTGACCTCTACAAACATGCTGATGGTTGAATGGCAATGACTGGTGTTTGCTCATCATAACATACCTGGAGTTAAGTAACACACAGTTGTGTAACGCACAATATCCAATCCTTGGATATTTAGTCTAAGTTCTCTCAAAAGCAAAACCCTTGTGATAATACTGTAATACTGTGACTTTAAAGTACACTTTCATTTCTTTTGTATAATTTCATCCCTGGAATTGACAATCTTTACTGAACAGAAGTTAAAAGTTAGCATTTTGAGCTTCACACACAAACATGCACACAGCTTCATATTAATCTTTATGTTTCTGAGGAGTTAACATTGCAGCATGGCTTTAAACTCACAATGGTCAATTTTATGTCATATAGGCCCTTTAAAATGTGCACAGGATCCCAATATAAAAATAACAAATCAAATATTTATTGCAAAGTTTGTCAGGAAAAAAAATAATAATAATAATAATTAGATGATCCCAAATTTAAATCTGTCAATTATTTTCATTCACATTCCAAAACATAAATTTTAGGATGAAAAACCTACGCAATTTATGTCATTATCTGAAAGAAAAAAAACCCTCTCTTTCTCTCTCTCTTCATCTTGTCTAACTACCATGTTAACTCACTCCTTTGTTGCAGCGTGCTAAATAATTATCAAGAGCCGTGCTTCATCAGATAAAGGCTGCCTGCTGGAGGAGGTCAGGGGGCGGGCGGAGGTCCGGGCACTGGCCTTAAGCCTTCACTGGGCTCATCTTTAGAGGCGTGCTCCTTTTACCCGGGACACTTTTCTGCTCGCCGACCTCGCCTTTAATGAGCCCCTCTCGGAAAGCCACTGCCACAGAGGGCCCTGGGTCTGGAGGCCAAGGCACAATGAGAGGGGGGCCACATCTGTGCTAGCTTATTAAGGCTGCTTTTGACACCTACTTGTCCTGTAGTGGGGGGACACTTTGAGAGGAGGGCGCAGACAGGAGGAGGACTTGTTAGGACTGATCTGGACTGACGGACTCACTGACACTGCGTTTAAAGGACAAGAGTGTGTTTTGTAAAAGGAGAGATGACATAGTTGTTGAGAGGTTGGAGGAAAATGGCATAGCTCCAGTATCTCCAGGCTTTGTGCAGGGGTTAGATGGCCAGTGATAATGAGTTACATTTACTGTACTTACATGCTTTTATTTTACTTCTTTTATGA
>JACN01081771.1:0-11893 GCA_000787155.1 Scartelaos histophorus | reverse complement strand
TGAAACAAAATGAAAAGATTTAAAAAAAATAAAATAAAATAAAAAAATAAGAAAATAACCAAAAAAAAAAAAAAACAGAAAAACTTTCCCAACAAGATGACAATCCTCCTGAAAAAGCTTGAAAGATTAAAAATAAACCAAAAAAAGAACAAACAAACAAAAACTAACCAAACTTAAAAGTAATGACAGTAACATGTGCATTTGCTGCTTTAACAGTGATAATATAACCACAGCATAAAAATTATGGATTGTTACCGTAGCAACGAACAGTTTCAAACAAAAAATCCCATTTATTGAACGTGAAAGAGTCTTTAGTTATTGGAAACTTGGTGAACCACCTTCGTTATCATTAAGTCAACACAGGGTTTGGACATGTGCACTTCTTATCTGAACACAGAGTTAAGTAATGTTTACAGAATATTGAAAAATTCCTACAGCACCCGAACGCAACGCCCACTCCCACCTGATTAGTTTAATTTCCCATTCATTTTTCCCATAGACTTTCCAAAAACATAATGGACGCAAAAGTTTGGATAAATTTGCTGTTTATAAAGATTCAGAAACAGATTTAAAATTAGAGATCAGAATTAGAATAGATTATGTAACAAACTTTTATATATATATATTTTTTTAATTCCAAAAGACTATGGGAAAAAAATGAATGGGGAATTTCTGCCAATTAAAATCAGTGCATTGTGTAACTTTTCTGGCTTTTTCTCTGCAGATCTTAACGCTTTGTCTGGAATATTTCACAGTATGTCATTAAAACTTTCTATTTTCTTCAAGTTACGGGTCAGATCTGTGGACAGGCGACCCTGCACAGTCAGAACGCCCATATTTCGAGGAATTTTTGAGCTTTAAACCACCCGTAATTACATTTATATCAGGTTATTCTTCTTGTTTTCAGATTTATTAGACCAGAGATAGGTTATTTTAAGATAATTTCATGTATGAACAGATAATTTCACTAGTTTTAAGTCATTTTCTGATCGATTTAAGAGTTTATATCCAATTTTGGCCGAGTGTTAACATAAAAATCCATCCATAAAAATAAAATCGGCAACCAATTCATCACAGAGAGTTCAGAGACAGTTCAAACTCACGTGTAGGCCTCGAAATCTCCATTGTTGATCGCCTCGATGAGCTGCTCCGTCACTTTGATAATTTCTTGCTTGCGGGCTGAAAATGAGGCAGAAAAACCATCAGGACCGTTCCCCCGAAACGACGTCGTTTGCACAGATAAGGAAACATGCGTTCACAAAACACACACTTGGACCAAAATCGGGGAGAGGAGGATTAGCAAAGACCGGGACAAGACAACATCTAAATTACCTTTCATGCTAAGAAGGTAAGCTAGAAGACAGCAGACAACAAGAGGTCACATGGACAGAAGACAAATCCCATAAGGTCTAGTCATGCGTTACCTTCCACCGCCTGCATAGTCTCGTTCTCGGGGCATTTTCGCTGCTGGCTACTCACTTTAAAGCCGCCTTTTACTACGGTAAGTGAAAGCATCGCGGCCAGACACCACAAGGGAGACATGGCGAGGTAGATCTGGCAGAACTTTTTAACGTGCCGAGGTTTTAACGTGGACTAAGGTCCTGAAACGGTCCCGGGGTCTGATTGGTTTGTCGGTTCACGGCTGCTTTGGACTGGTTTTTGCAGGGGTCAACGGCCTCGTGAAAAGTGGGCAGAAAGCAGAACACGCAGAGTTCTGACTTCCAAATATACTTCAATATTTGCTCTGTTTGGCATATTAGTTATCAGCGATATTTTGTTTGGGCCAAAAAAAAGCCTAAAAACTATGCAAAACTCTATTTGAACACAGCTTTCGTGTCGTTTTTGCAGTAAAACAGGTTTGTGCTTGAATTTCTAGTCATTTTAAATCACATAATTTGAGGAGAAAATCTAAATCGCCCAAAAATATCAGCAGAGTTTATTGGCAATTGTTTTTTTGGTTTATCTAAACAATCACCATCAGCAATGAAAAAAAAACTAAAAACATATCAAAATATCAGATTTTTTTCCAATGAGATCAGCTTCTGTTTTGTCTAAATTCTTGTTTGGGCCAAAAAAATGCCTAAAAATATGCAAAACTCTATTTGAACACAGCTTTCGTGTCGTTTTTGTAGTAAAACAGGTTCGTGTTTGAATTTATAATCATTTCAAATCACGTAATTTGAGGAGAAAATCAAAATCGCCCAAAAATATCGTTTTTATTGGCAATTGTTTTTTCTGGACAATCTAAACAAAAAAAACATATTGAAATATCTGATTTTTTTAAAAAAAATTGGACTAAATTTGCACTTTTATTTTGGGTGTGAACCAATAATAAACTGCTGAGATTAATTGATAAAATCGAGATCAGGAATTTCTCAAAATATTATTAGGTCAACCAGATTTTGTTCTTTAAAATATCCAGTTCCCGTAATAACATAATTTTGAGCTTTGTCAAACCAAGATTAGTAAAAATGAAACGAGAAAAAAGAGAATTTAAAAGCCTAAAAACTATGCAAAACTCTATTTGAACACAGCTTTCGTGTCGTTTTTGCAGTAAAACAGGTTTGTGCTTGAATTTCTAGTCATTTTAAATCACATAATTTGAGGAAAAAATCTAAATCGCCCAAAAATATCAGCAGAGTTTATTGGCGATTATTTTTTTTCGCACAATATAAACAAAAAAACATATCGAAATATCAGATTTTTTTCTAAAAATATTAACTAAATTCACACTTTTTATTTTGGGTGTGAACCAATAATAAACTGCTGACATTAAATGATAAAATCGAGATCAGGAATTTCTCAAAATATTATTAGGTCAACCAGATTTTGTTCTTTAAAATATCCAGTTCACGTAATAACATAATTTTGAGCTTTGTCAAACCAAGATTAGTAAAAATGAAACGAGAAAAAAGAGAATTGAGTAGATTTCAGTTTGGGTCTTTTTAATTGAGACTTACGAGAAGGAAATGTGACGATTTTAAAGTCGATCTTATTCTTCTTACAAAAATAAAACAGGAAAAAAAGGAAATGCGGGAGTAAAAATGTGATTATGCCGAGCGCTAACGAACAGGACGTCTTTGATTGTGACGAACCAATCGGCATCAGCGCCTCCGTCCAAACACAAACAAACAGACAAAGCATGAAAAGCTGCAGCTGTCGCCTCCGCCGCCTCCAAACACAAATGTGAACGTTGAAAGAAGCTGAACGAGTCTTTTAACACAGTAATGTAATGTTGGATGACGAATGATTGGCAGATTTCAGGAAATAATAATGATCAATGAGGGCCAAATGTCAAAATAAAAGCAGTGTTCATAACATAAATGTTTTAAGTTTTTAGATTCATAATTGTTGATCTAATTGATTCATAATTTGACATAATTTTGCAGGTAAATGTTTTTTTTTTTGGCATTTTTGGTTGAAATAACCTAAAATTTTCACAGAATGTACAGAAACAGATCTGATTTTATATTTAATGTTTTATTTTTGTTTTGTTTTCAGGTTCACTCCCAAAAATAAGTCATTTTGCGTCTTGGAACAAAAATCACCAAAGACTGTGCAGAATTAAATGAGAAATTTGGAAAAACATCACCAACTGGCAAACAAATTTGAATTAGTCCCAAAAATTTTAAGAGGAAAACTACAAAAAATATAAAATCTTGATCTGTTTCTATACTGGCAGAATAAATATAAAGGCAGAATATTTGGTCAAAAATCTGTTAATGTCATTTTGGGGGTAACTGGGAGCTTCTTTATCATGTGAATAAATATCGTGAGCCAATTTTATTATTTTAAACAAAAAAATATGACAAGTCTAATATCCAAAACCAAACAAGAAACTATAACTTTGAAACTATGAAGTAATTTTTCTCAGTATCTTTTGTAGGACAGTAAATATTCTGTGGAAATTTGAGGTTATTTCAACAAGACGTCAAATTCAAAGTCCACATCTGCAGCTGTATATTAGACTTAGATAAAAATATCCGACGTTTAATCCAAGTTCAACATATCCTCTTTTCACAGTCTGAAGTACAGTGACAGTTTATAACCAGTGGGTGGCGCTACAGGACTACAACATCACTTTTAAGGCCGCTATTTCTACCACTTTTCACCAAATCTACTGGGAAATCACCTCTAGTTACACCTAAACCTAATGCAAACCAATCAGATGCAACTATAACAAATTTTACATACAGGATTATCATAAAAAATCAATTTCCACATTTTAATTTGTGACGTTTTTGCTTTAGGAAATACAGAAGTTCAGTAATTAGTTATAATATAAGGAAAAAACTATTAATTTTGGTGATAAAGTTGCAACTGTAGGATCTTTTTAAACTACTTTAGCGTCTTTTCTACACAATTTCCACTTACATTGAAAATCCATGGGGCCCAATCTCGGCCCCATGTCGTCTGCGCTTTGGGAATCGCACCGGCAACAGCGGGCGTGGTCGGGACTAAACAGCACATAGACACTCGCAGCAAATAGCACTACGTACGCTGCGACTAAAGCCCACAGAATACCCAGGGTGCACTGCTCGGAGCTGGGTAATACCGGGGAGCAGAGGCTAAAGCTAAACCACGGGAAGAAAAATGATGAAGAAGAGGAGGAGGAGAGGGAGGAAGAGGAGGAGGCCTGGGGGAGGAGACGAGGGGGAGGGGGGTCCAGGTTTTTGAGGTAGAAGATGCGAGGGCTGGAGGGACGACGGGAACGTTTGGCGGCTACGTTACGGCGGAGGGAGGGCGGGCGGAGAAAGAAAAAAAGCAAAAAAAATGAAATGACATCGAGAAAATGATGCTATTAAAACGCTGTCACCTGGAGCTACTGTATATGACGAGTACTTTACAAAATGAGAGTCACGTAATGTGTTATTTTATGGTTGTTTATCAAATTAAACTAAAGTGTCCAGGCTAGAAGAATTATTAGGAACTTTTAAATGGAACTTTTCATAGATAAACTTGCTCGTTATTAGCAAAAAAAGCCAAAATATAGACTTTTAAATCATTTCTTTTCAATTAGTACAGTTTGAGAGGAAGTATCGCAACAAATAGAGGTGAATTTATTGAAGTACAAATGTAAAAGTACAAATTTTAAGGTATCGAAGTGTGTAGATGTAGGTATCTTAAGTAAATTGTGCTTTCTGCTCCGCTGCGTTTTAGATCTGGACTGACAAAACTAAAAGGCTGAAACTTATTTTTGGTTTTAGCGCGTTTAATTTGAGTTTCCGTCTCAATTCTGGGCAAACCCAATACGCGAAAATGACAAAAAAAAATTAAATCTGCTTAATTTTTTATCAAAATCACTGCATTTTCAGCTTTTATTGTTCTAAAATCAATTCTGGGCAAACCCAATACGCGAAAATGACAAAAAAAAATTAAATCTGCTTAATTTTTTATCAAAATCACTGCATTTTCAGCTTTTAATTGTTCTAAAAATGCAAAATACCTTCACTTTTTACTCCTGAAGTACATTTTTAAACAGGTACTTTAACACTTTTACTTAAGTAGATTTTGTACTTTTACTTGAGTTACTTTTGCCCCAGTATCTGTACTTTTACTTAAGTAACAAAACCGAGTACTTCACCCACCGCTGAACATAAATACTCTTAAAATCTCTATTGCCGTTTATTAAAAATGAAACTTTTTTTTTGGTGTGGAGTCCACCATCAACAAAACCGAGTACTTCATCCACCACTGTACATAAAATACTCTTTAAATCCTCTATTGCTGTTTATTAAAAATGAAACTTTTTTAGTGCGGAGTCCAACCTCTGTTTCCATGGAGACGCCTGGAATGTTCCGCAATTAGGCATTAAATTTTCATGGAGATGCCTGGAATGTTCCACAGTTAGGCATTAAATTTGTTACAGGTCAGATCTGCGGAGAGGCAAACCCGCTCACAGATGTATGTTTTTTTTAAGGCATTTTTGAGCAATAAAGCATCTGTAATTGAGTAAAACTAAACTTTAAAGCCACACTGCGGAACATTTTAGACAATAGAGTAACATATTCACTAAGAGCAGAGTCCAGCTTTAATATTGACCTGCTTCTCCACAGATCTGACCAGTAACCCATCCTCATCGTCATGACCAAAAGTGAATATTTCTATTGTTTTATCGAGTTAACTGGAAATTTGTTGCGACGTGACGGCATAAAATGTGAAAAATCTAAGTGAACTGTGAACAAAAAACATCCAGAATAAGACACGCCGGCTTTAAAGGTGCATTGCGTAACTTTTCTGACAAACCAGACCAAGTTACAAGTCAGATCTGTGGAGAGGCGACCCCGCTCACCGTCAGAACGCCTGTTTTTCTAGGTATTTTTGAGCTCTAAAACCATCTGGAATTGGATAAATGTAAAGTAAAGCTGTTTAATTGACATATCCATAGAAATTTAAAGGTGCATTGCGTAACTTTTCTGACAAACCAGACCAAGTTACAAGTCAGATCTGTGGAGAGGCGACCCCGCTCACCGTCAGAACGCCGGTTTTTCTAGGTATTTTTGAGCTCTAAAACCATCTGGAATTGGATAAATGTAAAGTAAAGCTGTTTAATTCCAGGCAGAGCAATGACGTATCCATGGAAACAAGCATTCGACAAACCCTCTACCCAAAAAGTTACGCAATGCAGCTTAATTTAAGTCAAGTAAAGCATAAAATAAAGTAAAAAACAGCTCCATCTTTAGGTAAAACGCTCTAAATATATAAATATCCGCAGGTGATTTCAGGTCCAGTGGAAGATAAGGCCCTTTGTCAGAGAAAAGAAAAGTGTGACATGCAAGTCCCAAGCAAAGTGAAACCAGAAACATGCCGGAAAATCAGATGAGCAAAGTGTTTCTCGAGCGTTTTTGAACAGAAGAGTGAAGCGAATGGAAGAGACACAGTGCAGATGTGGTCCATACCTCGGACATCTTCATCCTCTATAGTGGTGTTGGCGCTCTCGCTGGAACCCTGCACGACACAACAGCTCAAAGATTAACAAACACAATCAAATCTAACAAAAAACTGAGCGGGAGGATTTTACATATGGTGCCAATCGCAAAAAAACCCTCCAAACCCAGAAACATCTTGGAGTTGGGCGATAAAGTGACGTCCGTGAACTTCGTCCCCCATCAAACCTCTACAAAAACTATGTCCATCGTTTTCTGGAGATATTAATAATTCTTTCTTAGATCAAATTAAAATTATATAAAGTAATTTCCACTCAGCTCACGGCCTCAAACTCTGCAAAACTAGTGAAGATAAATGATCCCAAACTGCAAAAATGTCTGTATTATTATAGAAAATATGAATCAAGACTTTTCTGCAGCCTGAGAGCTTTAACTCCACTAGTTTTGCGGCTCATCGTATAATTTCTACAAAAATAATAATAATTTTAGAAATATACAAGCACAAAGGAAAATCGTCACAGCAAAAATACAAAAGTTTCATATAATTTTCGCCCCATTTTGAGGATATTTAACATTTTGAGGGGCTGGATGACGTAATTTGCTTAAAATAAAACTGCTAATATTTTAATCCAATCCACTTTATTCATACGGTTTCCAAAGTGCTGCACAAATAAGAATAGAATGATAAAGTAAACGCTTAGATTAAAGTCCTAAAACAATAAACCAGTAAAATCAAATAAGAGTAAAACCATAAGATGGCAATAAATAAATAAAAACCCATAAATACATAAAAAAAATAAATAAAAGACACAGAGGATCACACAACTCACGCAAATGAAACTTTTTGCAGCACAAATGACACCATTTTGAGCCATTTTAGAGCTTTTTTTTTAGCTTCCTGACCCCAATTTGACCTATAAAAGAATCATCAATATCTCCAAAATAAAGCTGCACAAATGAAACTTTTTGCAGCACAAACGACACCATTTTGAGCCATTTTAGAGCGTTTCTTTTTTTTTTAGCTTCCTGTGGTTCTGGCTGACCCCAATTTGACCTATAAAAGAATCGTTAATATCTCCAAAATAAAGCTGCACAAACTAAACTTTTTGCAGCACAAACGATAATGCTAAAGCTACTTCCCCACTATGTACAATTTAAATTTCGTGTGACAGGATTAAATTTTCCTTCTTTTTACGCAATTTTTAACAATTAAGCTGAAATCATCCCACCCGCTAACGACAACTAGTTTTATCCAATCAGACGCGACGCTGGACTGAGAACCACGTAGAAACAACCATCCCCAACTGTTGTTTCTTGGATCATTTGGATCATTTCAGCACCGGAGTTGAACGAAAAAAGGTAAAACGCAGCTCTTAACATGCCTTAAAACCCTTAAAACTACCACTTGATGACATCACAAGGTGGGACGGAGCATCTTGAGCTCTGGAGATGGAGACGCTCAAACATTACAACACAACTTAATGCTTAAAAAGTCCGTTTTGCGTCTTAAACTACCTTTAATTATATGAATTTTAAGCACATTTTACCATAACGGCCACATTTACTCCATCTACACAACACGACACGAGCGCTTTGTCGTGTCGCCGCACAAAGCCGCACACACACGTACACACACGGGCATGCACAGGCCTACGGGGGCTTTATTCACGTACGATATTATGTTTTATGACGTAACACACACACAGCAGTGACTCCGGGCCGTCCCATTTCACATGAGCAGCTCCCGACAACATGCGCACACAATATCCACACAACATCCACACAACATCCACACAACACCGCAAGCCTCATGTGCGACAAACATGAACTTGTATGAAAGAAAATTATAAAAAACGGTTATGTAGGGCACGGTCAGAGGTGGGTAGGATTCTAAAATCTAAATAAAAATGCGCTTTTTTTAAATTAAATAGTAAAAGTTCACACAGTGGAGCGTTAAAATGGACTCTCGCCGAATCGATTTTAACATTTTCTCAGGATTTACTGGTTAATTTAACATTTTTGGAAGTTTTAATTAAATAAAACTGGACCAAATATCCTGTTTAACCCCAAAATCAAGAGTTATATTAACGTTTTGAGAGTTATTCTGATTTAGCGAAACAATACGGCAAGATGTTTTATTTTTACGCTTTATTTTAGTTAATTTAAGATGAAAATAAGTCCAAAACTGGTTCAAACTGGTTCAAACTGGTTCAAACTGGTGGGAGTTTGAAGTTAAAAGTGCCAAATTAACACTAAGGGAAGTTGAATTAACACTAGTGGAAGTTGAATTAATACTAGTGGAAGCTGAATTAACACTAAGGGAAGTAGAATTAACACTAGTGGAAGTTGAATTAACACTAGTGGAGGTTGAATTAACTTTAACCACATCAACTCTGGCAAACAAACCCAACTCAAACCCCCATTAAACCTTCAAATAGTTCAAATAAAACCTTCTGAAATATTTTACACTGAAACATTAACCCTTTTGGGAGTAAAAATACGACTTAAATGCTTTGGTGAGTCAGTCTGTAAGTGATAAAAGATTTACCTTGACAAAGAATTCACCGTTTTATGCAGTTTGGATCATTTTTGTGCATTTATTAAAACATCAGAATCAGTTATTGTTGAATGTTTTTCTTTTTTATGTGTGATTGGATTCATTTTAAATAGTAAATCAGATGCAGATGTTTTACCTTTACTACAGTAGTTATTCAGCTCACTACTCTTCACTACTTGTACTTGGGTAATACTGGTGCATTATGTACTTTTCCTGGGGGACCTCAACCCTCTAATTTCCACGTAAATGTTTTCGCTTTGCCTGGAATAGTCCACAGTGCGGCTTTAAAGTGATCCATCTTGCCTCTATTTATTTATTCATTTCGTTTTGTTTCATTTTGTTTGATTTTAAAGGCTAAAACCCTTCCAAGAAAACAAACGAACAAACAAAAAACACATTAAATCTTTCAAATGTCTCTGATCTGGCCAAGATTTTAAAATTTCTATCAGTTTATTTGTCTTGTTTTCAGATTTATTATCGACTAAATTTGATAAATTCGGCTAAATTCGAATCTAGAGGTGGTTTATTTTAATACAACTTGTCAAAAGTAGTGAAATTATAATTTTACTTGTAATTTTCTGATAAATTTAAGTGTTTATATCTTAATTTTTTTTAACACTGTGGTCCCGCCTCTTCACAGATCAGATTCTAATGGAGAGAAACAACTTTAATGCCAAACTGTGGAACATTTAAGGTGTAGCTTTGTTTTTTTTCTTATAAAAAAAGTGAAAAGTCACATTTTAAGTAACATGAGGGGTTTACGATGCAGCTATTAGCCACTCTACCCACCTCCAGGCACGAGAACACAATGTTTTGAATCAATGCCGGATATCGTACAGACATGTATGGAAGATCATTTGTTTCTTCAGATTTTGAATTTTAAATCCCGTTGAATTTCTCACTTTGAATTTTTGTATCTCTAAAAATGTTTTATTATTTTTATTCTGAGTTTTAGTTGCTGAAATTTTGAGTGTACATTTTCAAAACGTTTCAAATTCTAAATAAAAATTCACCTTTTAAATATTCAGTATAAAAGACCTCAATTTTCAAGCCCTCAAATTCAACAGTCAATATTTAGTGTAAAATTTGCAGTGAAAAGATTTGCAGCAAAAATCCAAAATGCCAAGGCAGAAGCAATCGATCCAAATTATCTGATCTAATTTAGTAACAAACAGGAAATGGTGCAGTGAAGCGATCTGATTGGTCAGAATTAGCCTCATCCAAACCTTAAACCCCGCCCACAGGTGAGAGCGGCCAATAGGAAACAGCCTCTGTCCTCCTCACTCGCTCAGGATCGATTGCTTCTGCCTTGACATCTTGGATCTTTTACACTCTGAATTTTAACTGTTGAGGACTTGAAAATACGCATTGAATATTTAAAAAGTGACATTTTTATTTTAAACATATTGAAAAAGCGCACTTAAAATTTCAGCAACTAAAATTCAGAATAAAAATAATAAACATGTTTTTTCAGATTTAAAAAAAAAATTCAAAGTGAGAAATTCAGTGGTGTTTAAAATTCTAAATCTGATCGAACAAATAATCTTCCATCTTCCACGACATATGGACTGGAATGGAGTAGCCAGGCGACACAACCAAAGCAGCAGCACCATGAGGCACGATCAGGACGTGCGCTAACGTCACAGCGACGGCGGGACGCTAGCCGGGCTGGAAAATACCTTGGTTCCGTCTGTGGGGTTGTGGATTACTGTCGTTTGGGGCTCCTGATCGAACGTCGCAAGAAAAGTCGAACACAAGCAAGTTCAGATTAAAAAAAAAAATGATAATAGTAGTCGATCAGAAAATGCACAGGCTACGAGACATGCTAACGGGGGCAAAACTGTCACCATGGAAACACACAACAGATGGGTCGACATGTACACGACGACACTTACACATGTGCTTCATATAGCGCTACCGAGCTAAAATTATCCGCCGACTGTACGCACATATTGTTACAACAGGGGATGCAAAAAAAATTAAAAATTAAATTAAAAATACAGTCTGTGAACACATGAATGGCAGTTAAATGGGGTTAGTCCAGGCCGACCTGCAGAAATGAGCCTATTTACATGACAATAGCGATTTATAAAAAGAAGCGCCTTTATAGCTCCACATATGTTCATTAATATGCACTGATGACAATATGTACGATTCATATTTTATCACCTAGAATTAACAGGAGCACATCCCAGCTGCTTAGATCCAGATAAGAAACGCAATTACGTAATAAAAATGGCCCTGAAGTGACTTAAACATCCAGTATTATGTCGCTATAACACAATTTGAGTTATTACATGTGGAAGCAAGAGTTTTTTGTACTAGGAACCATGAAAACATGTTATGGAAATGCTATTACTACTTAAAAATGAATATTCACAATAGAATACTCAATAATTCCAGTGATTATTGATTATATTGGTTTATATTATTATTTTTTATTTTTTTA
>KN491524.1:16255-30295 GCA_000787155.1 Scartelaos histophorus | reverse complement strand
GGTTACGCAGTCCGTTATCTTGCTTGTTAAATAAAAAAAAAAAAGAGAGAGTACAACGATCATGTACATAGACCTACACATAGAAGACACGTTTTTCTCATTCAACAAATCCAGCGTTTTTGTAATTAAGAATAAATCAAGATTACAATTATCAACACTAAGAGTAATATTTGATTTGAGCATGTTTGCCTTGAATCTGGGAACATAGATAGGACAGATGACAGTTGGGCCGGACGCCTAAACAACCTAATATTGTGACTGTAGAGGGTCTTGCCTAACAGATCTACGTGGATCAGGTTTGAAGTTGAACTAAGTATTTACACAAATGATTTATCAAAGCTTGCACGGGAGCCAATGGTGGCATTTGTGATGTCTGATCTGATGAGATTCTGAACCACAAGTTGAGGATCGCCAAATGGTTTGATATAATATACATTTGAATCATATAAAGTGAATTTGTATCGAGTTTTGTTCTTCAATAACAACAATAAGGCTTTTCTAATTTTGATAAGGCACTATTATGGTGTTTTAAACTGCTTAAGGGATTTTGAAATCTGAAAAAGATTAGGGCCTCAAGGACTAATTCAATAAATAGATTTACTGATAGGATGGCATGGTAAAAAGTAAAAGAAAATGCATAAAATGGACTTTAAAGTTATTCAAATGAGCACAGTGAACATAGGTGCTTCTTTTCAGTTTTGAGCCCTCAAGGCTGCCGTATTACACACACCTGATTTGAGTGATTCAAATCAGGCAGAATTTGTCTAAAGTGAACTGCTAAAAACTGTCCCCGAGATAAATGGATTTTCCAAAAATTGTAAGTTTAACGTTTCCAGTTAAGCTGCACTTCAAAACAGCTCTTTTTAAGTTTGTGTGGGTCAACTGTTGATGCTTTTATATTTTAATTGAACATCCTACACTTACTACAGCTCTTGCAACGCTTGGAGACAATCCGCGAAGATGAGGAATTTTCAGGATCACAAATCTCTGAAGAGGTTGAGCAAAAAGCAGAGACTGAAGAATTAGAAGAAAGTAGTGATTTGGAGGAGGAAGCTGAACAGACACTGGACCAAGTAGAAGAAGAGAGAGAAGAAGAGGAGGAAGAGAAGGAGGAAGAGAAGGAGGAAGTCCAGACTCCTCCAAGTGTCCGCACCAGCAGCAGCCACCCAAAACGCTCCCTGTCACGTCTACCCAGGCCCAAATTCAGAGTTTATGACTTTCAGCCTGATGTGTCACCAAAAGTGAGAAGAAAGAGAAGATCTACAAAGATTAAATTCAAGGTATGAATTGAAATAATGTTTGTTTCCACGCCATAAAGATATGAATGTGATTTTGTGTTTTTACCATATGGGCATGGGGCACACTCACCTCACAGCAAGAAGGTTCTGGATTAGACCTGTGGATTTTCGCTCAGAGTTTGCATGCTTCTCTCCATGTGTGGGTGGGTTTCCTCTGGGTACTTCGGTTTCCCGCCCATCAACCAAAAACATACATGATTGGTAAAATCCTGCAGCTAAGGTGGTCCTGACCAAGAACAAGACCTAGACTAATCCCCACAGCTCCTGACAGGTTTCCCCAGTGATGGGTCGAATGCAAAGGACAGGTTTCTCTACCGGAGTGACACAGTGGACCTTAACCATGACCTTTTACTCACTTTAAATCTGCACTTTAAGGTGGTAAAAGATTAGATAGATTAGATTTTTATTGTCATTGTGCAAAATACAACAAAACGTTGATGGAGCAAAGCTGCAGTAGTATCTGAAGTTTTTTAACTGTTGATACAGGCCATTGTACATGGTGCATATGCAAGATGATACAATTTATTCTAAATGTCAGTGATTTTTTTTAAGGTAAAATGGAGTGAAAATAAATATTTTTTTATAGGCTTAAGGCAAAGTGCAATAGTAAGTGAAGTATTGTCATATTATTTTGTACTGTAGCCCCATGCAGGTGTGTATAGATGTGTACAGTCAGTTTTTTGGTATCTCCTCTGTGTTATGCAGGATTTGTTTCCTGACTGGGTGGTGCAGCTGATGTGCAATATTGAAGAGGCAACTCATCATGAGCTGGTGGTGGAGTAGAATGGAAAGCTCTATGTATTACATTCTAATTATGGTTTAAAATGTGATAAAAGAGAGAGAATAATTATAACAACTATAAAGTTATCCAGCTTGTACAATTTGTTTTAAGGGCCATTTTTGCATGTGTATTCTCTTCAAAAATAAAATATAAGTTTGTTTATCTTCCTAATTCACCTGTCTGTGGTCTCAACAAACATGGCCGTGTGTCATGGCTGTGTAACTTTATGGTGGAGGGTTTAACTGAACAAGATGCACTGGCAAAGCAATAACCTCTCCATGGGGACAAGCAGGTGTTAGACAAGGAAAGTTACCACCAAATAACACAGAATAAAACTAGATCAAACATAATCAAAAGTGTAGGGGCCCTAAAGTATGACTTGTATGATCTATTACGCATGGCCGTTGAGTAACCTGCCCTTAAATAGCCTGGTCATGTTTGCAAGTCATGATTTAGAATGACCACACATCTTCTGCTGCCACCAAGAGCCATGAAAATACTACACCAACAAATTACTGTAGAAGCATCTCACTTTAGACAAACATGTTGTGACCAGGCTAATCCATACAACTGACCTTATGCAATGTTTGTGAGCCCGCCTGATAAGATTACACAAAAGCTATAACTCGGCCCAAAATAACATTATTATCATGATTATCTTTACATTATTCTTCCAAAATGATAAATATATGGTATTGTATATTAGTATTTTTATGTGATGGAAGATTGTTTATTGTTTTTAAAGTGGCATTGGTCGATGGGTGAGCTGAAAACATGCTTGTTTTGTACAATCACTTTATGTCCCAGAGTCAATATTGACCACAGACCCCATGAACCCGGATGTACGCATGCAAAATGGGGTCATCGACTGTTCAAAGCAAAATACATTTTACACTTACAACTCGCTACAGCCAATCATTAACCCTTTGAGGATGATGTGTGTATAAAAGCAGAGCAAGACTAACTATATTCAAAAAAAGTTAACGAGAATATTTTTGTAGAATAGTGAAAGTACCTGTCATGGATAACTTTTTCATATTTTTGGCGGTCTTGGGTGCGGTGAAGTCATCCCCCGTGATTGAGCCGGAGCCAATTCGCTGTGCACCCTGCTCCCAGGAGAAGCTGAGCCAGTGCCCGGTGGTGCCAGCCGGGTGCCGGCAGGTGCTGAGGGAACCTGGGTGCGGCTGCTGTATGGCCTGTGCTCTGGAGAGGGGGGCGTCCTGCGGGGTCCACACGGCCCACTGTGGAGACGGGCTGCGCTGTACCCCCAGACCAGGGGAGGCCAGACCCCTGCACGCACTCACCAGGGGACAGGGAGTCTGCACACAGGACCTGGAGCAAGGTACAAATGTGATTCAGAATGGATATACAAACTTCACAGATTAGAACTGGTATAATACTTAAACTAAGCTGTAATTTCTCCTTTTTCAAATATGTCTGAAGTTTTTTTTCTGTCTCTTCTTTCTGATATTTAAAACATTGACATACTAAAGAACAAATGAAAAATGAAATGAAAAGTATATGTTATTGCTTTGACTGAAATGTTCCACAGTATAGGATTATATCTATCTTGCAGAAAAAAAAAACCTTCCTCTACTTCTCACAGTACTTACTTTTACTTTCTCTCGAAGAAACAGACATGCTGGGTCTGAACCTCGCCCTGGACCAGCCGGACACCGTGGAGGGTCAGGAGAGCATCTTGGCCATGGTCAACGCCATCCGCAACAAGCTGCAGCAGCAGGTGAGGCTGCGCCAACACCGACCAACATGGCGCGCACAGAGAACATGGATTTGCATGACCAAGACAGTTAGACCCTTTTTTGGTTAAGGCCCGTGCTGTTCCACTGATGCCAGATGAATTTTAAAAAGGAAGATTTAAGTATTTATTTTCTTTTTATTACTTGAGAAGAAATCAAGACTTTTGGGTGTAGGGCTACTGGTATTCAAGGTTGTAGTAAATTATGTTGGCACCAATTGTTATTCAAATCTCTCTGTGCGTTACGCTTGAAAACAAAAATGATATTATTTCCAGTTATTATCTATGAGCTTACATTTCCCGAGTCTAACCCTCCAACATCCAACAATTCTAATTTTTCTTCAGTTCTAGATGGTCACTCTTACTTAGCTACAGCGTTGTACCACTAGATGGCGCACTTGCTGTGGTTTGTGCGCACTGGTTGATTTTGTCGCATGTCCCTTTGCTCCAGGGCCCGTGTCACGTTGAGCTCCGCAGTGCGCTGGACACGATCACAAACTCCCAGCAGACACTGGGGGAGAAGTTCACCACCTTCTACCTGCCCAACTGCGACAAACATGGGTTCTACAAGGCCAAGCAGGTGAGCCTCTAGTGAAGATAAGACCTTGATTTCACAATGGGGGAATTACAGTGTTGCAACTAAAAATATAAGAAACGTAGAAAAATAAAAAAATAAAAATACATAAATAAAAAAAAAAAAACCAAGATAAAAATGTGGGCTGCCTTAAAGGGCCCATATTACACTACTGGTATTTTATAAATCAAAAAGGTACCAGAAGTTGGGGTTCGTTTCATTCACCAAACTCTGCATATTTAGAGTTTCTTTCTTCAAACAGAAAAATCTCCACCTTATGATGACATGGGGTAATACTCCATTGTGTTTTTAAACTCCATACACCTTCACTTGAATCATTTGGATAATTTCAGCCCTGGAATCTACAACAAAAGGTAAAAGTAGCTGGAACAGAGCATTTTGAGCTTTGGAGATGCAGACAGACTCATAATTCAGGACCATGTGTGAATGAAACAAAACGCAACACAAGAGTAAATTTGGTGTAATATACGACCTTTAACCGTATAACTACGCTGAACTGGCATTTATTCATCCAGGGCTGCAAAATTCTGATATGATTCAGGGTTCAGAAAGTTATAACAGCACATTTCTCTCGCTTTAATTGAATAAAATACTATCTTTTTGTTAAAGCAACAATATGTAACTTTCTGGAGGTGGTGCGTCACCTTACTGTCTGTGTTTGTGGTTCAAAGTACTTTTCGTAGTTGACTGTAACTTTAAGCAAATAAAATTACTAGTACAAATCGTCCAGCAGTACAAAAGTCTAAAAAGGTTTGCGGCCCATATATTTTCATTTATTACAGAGGAATGTTTCTTTTCACTGTAACCATCAGAGAAAAGGATAAATTATACTGACCAAAGTGAAATGTATTAGTACCACAAGCTTCAGAAGACTGTAACCCCAAGTCACCTACTTCTCCTTAATAATACATGTTTTTTTTTCCCCAGTGCGAGTCTTCTTTGGTTGGCCCCCCGGCGCGCTGCTGGTGCGTCTCCTCCTGGAATGGGAAGAGAATCCCGGGTTCGTCTGACCTCCTCGGAGACTCGGACTGCCAACAGGAAATCACTGTTCTTTAGATCAACGCTGATGAACCCAATCACCCACACATTCCCTTTATGATTTTATGCACATGATGTATGGTTACAGCTTTATTTATTCACTTCAGCCATTTGTCATTTTTAGATTTGTTTTATATGTTTGTCTATTTTTTAACATTGTAAATAGGGCGACACTGTATACATTTGTGTTTTCGTCTAAATAACTCCATCGCTCAAAACCGCAGGTCTGTGCCTCTTGCCAAGCCTAGTTCAGAATGTCCAGGATGCGTTTTTTTTTTCCTTTTTTTCACATGTATTCATTCATTCACGAAACAACACAGCTGCTCATTCATTCAATCTGTTGACATTGTCTGAATGTATCTCCATTGGCGTTTCCTCAATGGCTACGGGGGAAATAGTTAAAGCGCCGCAGGTATGTGTACAGTGGCCCAGCACAAACATATCAGGGCTCATCCAGGCCGCGCTGAGGTCTGCCACGGGCTGCATTTGTCTACCTCCACTCACCTCTGCTCCTCCAGTCTGCAGCAGCTCACACATCACACCTTATGTGATTTTACTACTGCTATTGAATATTTATCATTCTAAGTGTTATATGTATCGTGCTTTGACTGGTGTGTGTAAGTGGACAATGGACTACTGTACCAATGCTACTTAACAAATGCTGCTGCTGTTTAATGTTAAGATGTGTATTTATATTACTTGTACATTATATTAAAACATTGTAATGTTTATCGTTTAAAATGTGTTTCATTTTCAAACATCACTACTTTTTATTCACAACTGAGATGTGCACACATACTTTTCTCAAGCAACAAAGGTTCTAATCACAACGTGCAGCATGTGAATTATTTTCATGTTGCCTTTATTAAGTAAAAATAGTCCTCTGGTGGTGGCATTTTACAACAGCATAAGTTAAAACTGATAGAACTATCTCACTGTGACTGGACAAAAAAGATCAGCTTAAACACATAGTCATTCTTATGGAAATGACCACAGTACACAGAAGGGTAATGTGCTTGTATCTGCGGCTCAAAAAGCTTAATATACTCTGGTCTGAGCTGCACAGTTGCAAAAGGCAACTTGTTGAAAAAAGAACTTTGAAAGAGAATATAGAGACATACGTTATTGCAATAATGCACATTCTCTGCTAAATGCATTCTTGATCACAAGTATACAAAGAGTGACTACACATCCCACTCTGTACACAGGCTTGTGCGTATTATCGGAGTCAATAATGATACTCATTAGAAAATAAAGTCCTCTTTGCCTGACGTAGAACACAAATAGCTTATTTAGAAGGTTAAGTCCTTGCAGAGAACAGCAGAGTATATCTGCGATGGGAGACATTTTCCTCTGCTCCTTCACTCTGCCTCAGAGACAAGGTCCCGCAGGCCACTGGTCCAAAGAGCAAACATCCAGATATCGGCTGGAGCCATCTCATGACCTCTCTCCAATATCCTCAGTGTCTCTGTGTGTTTACAGTTCATGGTGCTGGCACTCCCTCCTCCTCCTGCCCGCTCCTACTGGCTCTCCGAGTTGTAATACTGGGCGTCTCCTGGCAAAGGCTGCCCGTATTTGTCCACAGCCCAACACAAGCCGCGCTTTCTGCCTTTGGACGGGCGGCACTGCAGCACAAGAGGAGAGACACAGGGAGGCGAGGGTTAAATCAGCTACAAAACTCAATGGAGCTGAGCACCAGTTAAGAGGCATTAATGGTGAGATTGTGCTGACTCCTGCCTATCCAGCATGCTGTGGTATTTGGAGCTGCTTTTATGGCGTACCACGTGTTGCACACACATATAGAGCCCTTTAAGGTAAACAGAAAGCTGCTAAAATATTTGCTTAGTGCCATTTGTGAACAACTCCAAACCCAGATTCTATTTTCAGAAGCTGGTGGCCAGTACGAATCATCTGTTACTGATTATACCCCACAGCTCCAAATTATGGGTACTACAAATGACTTACAGAGTCTGCAGAGCTACCCAAGGGCTGTTATTTTACTGCCAATTTTACTAAAGGTCAACCTCCACTCTAGTAAAACATGCAGCCATTCAATTTAAGCTAAGGCTGCTGTGCACTGGAGTCAGGGGCTAATCACTCTAGAAGTTGGTCGAATTTATCAGCGCGGCCAACACAGTCTAGAGACCCCCCATTACTGTCTATGTGCAGACTCGGTTTCAGTTTGTGGTTCATTGTACCTTTTGTAATTGACTGCGGTTGTAACTTTAAGCAAATAAAAATACTAGTACAAATTGTCCTGCAGGAAAAGTCCATTAAAGTACGATCTGTGCATGAAACCAGTCTTTGCGGTCCATATATTTTCACTTATTAACAAGGAATGTTTCTTTTCACTATAGCCATCAGACAAAAGGCCAAATTATACTGACCAAAGTGAAATGTCTACTCTTTTACTGCCCCAGGCCTCTACAAAGAACATTGGGCTCATTCTACATAAACAAGGACACTTAAGCAGGAGGCAGTGCTAGTATGCAATCAGTGACAGGGTGTAACTAAGAATATTGATTTTGAGTAATTGTATTTCAGTACAGTAACTTCTCATTTGGTGTTTTTCAGAATACAGTTACTTTATAAAATCTGTGGGATACATGGAGCTACTTGATCACACAATTTAGGTTTCAAAATGCACAAAATTAGTGGGAAAAATAGAAAACATCAATCTTGTGGTATGTGCAAGTATATTTTTCCTTCTCTAATTAGTGATAAATTAATGCACAGTAAAGCAGTGAAAACGTGTGGCATGTCTACACTATAATATAATGTAACTGAATGTGAAACTATTGAGGATACAGTATCTGATTGGACCAGATTGGACTGGAACAGAAAATGTTATAATATGAATTCTATTGCAACTATTCAGTATCCTGTAACTCAATACTTTTTCCCAACTAGGACTACACAATTCATTGAATTGTAAACACAATTTTGAGTTGCTGCAATTATTAGAACACAAAGGCCGCAATTTAGATAATAAGATGTCCCATTTTTTGTAGACCTTTACAAACATGTTCTGAAATACATGTGATTCTTGCATTAGTTTAGCTGTGCACATTTATCTCTCAACTGTTAATGCTCGTGGACTTGTTCACAATGTGCACTCCGGACCCTACTTTTGAAATATATATTGCAAATGTAATTGTGATCGCAAAATGTTGCCAGAAAAAATTGCAGTTACATTTCCATGTGGCTGTATTCCCAAACACTGTATGTAATAAGAAAAACTGCCTTTCAGCGATGCAGTGGCGCGGGAGCCCTAAATGCCTCCATATGAACGCTGCAGAAGCACTCATTTATTACAAACCAATGGTGGGTGAACCATGTAAGCGCGGGGACGACTGCCTGCTCTATTTCTATTTCCAAGTCCAGCAATTATGGGGCGAGCGCATTGGGTGCCGTGGCCACCTTGACGTCTGTCTCCCTGGGAGGGTTCCCGTTAGCTGGCCAAGCGTCGCAGCCCTGAGCAGCACTGGGGGTTTGGGCACTGTGGTGGCCATCTCCATGGCAACGGCTACGAGTCGACCTCACTGGTGTGGCGGCGCGATGATGAGGCTCTAATAAGGAGCGGTGAGTGCACGAGGACAAGCACAACTGTGTAATTGGGGAAGCTCCAGGATACACTTGAGTAACACTGGAAAAAAGGGAAGTAGCGTGTAGTCTTCTCTGCATTCACAAAAGACTGGAGTTTGGCTTATGAATTGGAGCGACATAGTTTTAAACAACTGAATTTAGGGCTTCATGATATTGCAATTTGGACTTGAGTTTTAAAAGCAGAATTTGGTTCAGAGTGCATATTTCAAACATTAACTTTTGAGGAGACACTGAAATGTGAACTGGCAAACTAATACAACAGTACATGTTTCCCATCCATCTAAACTACAGGGTTAGCAGCTTTGTTTAGTTTTCCCACAAAGAAATTGATATTGTTGTACTTTAAAGTAAAGTAAAGCATGTAATAACTATTCTTATCAAAAAGTATAATTCTAGAGTGGCACTACAAACTGACCCGTCAAAAACTTTTCATTCAAAATGTTGTACATAGCATCTAAACTGTGAAATAATAATCCTACACAACAGTTGAAGAAAAAGTTATTAGTTTACATAAAATGATAATGTTATCACAAACCTGAAATGACACATGCATCAGGAAAATAAATAAATATGTTTGTGTGTTTTTTCAAAATGAGGCTATGAACATTTATAGGCCCAAATGAGCTGCATCATACTGTGCGCTGGGTCGTAAACGTGTGCCAGAGCCTGGTCTGAAAGAGTGCTTTACCTGCTTCCTCTTATAGAAGCCCTTCTTGTCACAGTTTGGTATGCGGAAACCTCTGGGGTTGAGATTGTCTGTAATCTTGAGGCTGCTGAGAATGCTCTCGATCTCCCTGCGACAGGGACCCTACACATGAGAGAAAGCAGACACGCTCAGAGTCATTAGCAGCGTTTACTTAACACATCTCGTTTACACACTTGACATGCGGTCGGCTGGTGGCGTTCATTTAGCCGTGACAGGGCTAAACTGGCTGCTCTATAAGTGGACGTTAGCAAAGCTGACTCACGCTGCAGCACTTTGTGAAGCCTAAAACAATGGGATCTGCCACATGAAAGAGGAAAGATGAAAATGAATTCCTCTGACTCGCTTCTAGAGGCTTAACAGTTCTACTAAAGCTGCTTAAGAGCCTTACACTTGAAGCAAAGCCAACTGAAATGAAGCTCAAAGAAAAAGCCCACAGCCTGGGCCTTAACTCCACTTCTCCAGTCACTAATCAGAGCCGCAGTCACTCGTATGTGCCCACTCCTTTGGACAAAGGCGGGTTGAAAATAGCAGCAGGACTTCCCAATATGCACTGCCAGGGGCCAGTCCATCAGGGCTGGCTCTAGGTACGGCCGGCATGCGGACGCCTTGTGGCCAAACAAGCGCCTGACCCGGTCAGCCGCAGGGCCATGGCACCACACGCCCTCATGCCATTCTAATGCTGCACCGGCACCACAGGCCCTCATGCCATTCTGCTGCAGCACCCGTCTGTGCCAAGTGCCAGCACTACTGCCCCCAACATGTGACCAACACACAAAGCACAGCAGACACTTACATACTCAGGCTGCTGTTTGCTCTCCAGAGAGAAGTTCTGCTGGTCTGTGATGAGTCCCGTCACCACCTCTAATTTGAAGCTCTGCGTTCGCTTGTGCTGCTCCTGTCGTAACATCTCAGACTTGGCAGAAGAAAAGAAGGGGTGAAGCTGAGGTCCCATGGGTGCTAGGGGTCTGTGGGTGCTGTATGTGGTCTGGAGGCCTAAGCCTGTGGTATTCCTGTCTTCTTCTTGAGTCTCGATGGGTTCTGTCAAACAACAAGTGTTTATGGATGGTTTTTTTGTGTTTTTTTTCCCCCAAAGATTATAGACCCAAGGTTTTTGCACATGCATTTTAAACACGTTTGAAGAAAATGAAAACAGAATACCAACACCAAGCACAAATTAAAATCTATCATTATTATTATATCACCACATATTTCCCCTTAAAGAGTTTCCAAACGACATTTTTGGACCTTGAATTTCTGTTGCTAAACTATTTACTATGTTGCAACATAGTAGTTAGTTGAATGTTAACAATGAAAAAATGCAACTCAGATATGCAAAAAAGAAAAGTGCGGTACTGTTAGGAGGTGAAAGGTTCTAACAGTTAATGCACATCTATTTTCCTTCCCTCAGCCCGCAGGCACCTGCCCCACAGTCCTAGTCCCTGTGCACTGGCAGCGCGCTCCTACCTGGCAGCTCGTTGACTGGAGGAGTGGGTCTGATGGTGAGCCTTTTGCTCGTGGCGTTGGCGCAGATGCCTCGTCCCTCCAGCAGAGCCTGCAGAGGTTTGGTCTCTCCGGGCTGGGGCTGGCAGCTCAGTCCTGTGCCGCACTTTCCCGAGTACACCCCGCACGGCTGCCCGAAGCTCAAAGCGCAGGTCATGCAGCACCCGCAGCCCGGCTCCCGTATTTTCTCCGTGCAGTCCTTGGGCAGAGGTTTGCATAGGAGTCGAGCCACGGCATCGCAGGGCTCACAGCGTATCACCGGTCCCACCGCACTTGACCTCCGCGTAAAGGATGCGAGAAAGGAAACCAGGATGAGCGCGCAAAAGCAGCACGGCATGGTGGCGCACGAGAGTCTGTCCACGTGAAGAAAGTTGTGTGAGTCCGTTAGTGCGTGCTTCTCTGCAATTCACTTAAAGCCACTGGACACAACATGTGAATATATAGAGACGGTGAGTGTAGGCACACCCCCGAAAGCCTTGTGGTCGGCTCTGAGCTCACTGCACACATTGGTGAGCCACGACACGGACAGCTTCATTTAAGACCCGTTTTCAATTAGGGTTTGGGAAAAATAGGCTACTGCTATAAATCAAATCTCACTGTTTTCACTCATTTCATTTAAAAATATTTTCATTTAATACAGTAGGGCTCATTAACCGCGTCTGTAATAAACAGCTTCTAGATAATGAGACATGTGGGTGATTTGGGGCACCGTTTTCTAATAGTAAACATGGAATTTCGTCAATTTCCGTCATCAGTCAATCATTTAACGTTTTTCATTTTATTGGGGGTAATATACACATGTTAAGCTATTTGTTACACTCTAACACATGATGGAATACTGCAGGGGACATTGGTCATTGTCATACATGTAAAAGTAAGACATCTGAACATAAGTTTAGGATGTTGATGAATGATCCCTCTCATAACCTTCCTCTGAGGTGATATTTGATCAATTTGAGTCTTATCTTCTTTTTCAGCACCTAGGAGAGCAAACAGCTGTCACACGGGGCATCAGTGGTTTGAATCTGTAATAATAATCGCTTGGAATGATTGGATCACCACAACTTCACCCTCATTCACTTACTTTTTTTTTTTCATTTTTATTTTATATGTATGTATTTTAAAATTTGCTCCAGTACAGACATATTCTCAAAATTGTCTTGAGGTTTGAGTAAGTCCACTGTTTTGTCTGCATCTAATCAGAAAGTTTTTCTTGTCTGATTATCAGGAAGGCTATGTTAGCATGCTAGTTCTACTGGAGAGCATGTGAAAAGTACTTAGAAAATCATATAGCAGTGAATAATTAGGATGCTTAAGAGAAGAAATAACTTTGGATAACAGAAAAACAGAACTAGGTCTGTTTTTCACATTTTTAAGACAGTAAAAAACAAGTGTATTCCAAGTGTTGTACATCATGCTGTGGATCTTTGCAAACGGTGATGCCATAGAATACATGCCCAAAAACATGAGACAGAAAAACAGTCCAATCAATCCAAGATGTGACCTTATCTTAATGATATAAACATGCTACTTCTATTTAGCCAAATGCCAGAGGAGATACAAAGCTGTTATTGTATCATTTGTTGTGCTCTGGTGCTGAGAGAAGTTCCTGTTTGGAGCTTTCGTTACAAATGAATGGCCATATTCAGGCTTATACTTTTCTCTGATCCCTCACTGTGTAATGTTTACAAAGCAGCTAAGGTTCAAAATAGCACTTACAGCAACATAAATTATTATTTTCAAACTAGAAGCTTTACTGTTACTAGTTGGATAACACTCAGTTGTGCGTTGAAGACAGTTTTAATTGGAATTTCTAAATACCATAAAAGTATTTTAAAATTTTAATCCAGATTCAGTCTTTTCAAATCTGTGTGCGTCTTTGCAATCAAGACGTCTGCAGCTAATTCTCTGTCAGCAAATGCATGTGATTTGGAGAAGAATTTAGATTTCAAGAGAGCTACTGTTTTTAGTCTTAAGTTTTAAAGTTTTTCCTCACTTACCTTTTGTATTTCAGAATCATAATTATTTTAGACAACTCTCAGAGACCATTGCAGAGTTTTGCTGTGACTATAAAGCTAACAACAACTAAGATGCTAATGTGCACTTCAGGATTATCTGACAATAAAATTCTGTACAATTAGATGCAGACCTCAACAGTTGCTTGTACAATATATTTGTACTGGGGCAAGAAGAATATACTCAAACACATATGAAAAATACAGACCCTTTAATAACGTACTGGGGCAAGAAGAATATACTCAAACCCTTTAATAACAACAACAAAAAAAAATCGAAAATATGTAATTTATATGTATTTATATTTTTGTCAGCTATAATACTAAGATGCAAAGAATCTACAACATACCCAGCCCCCTCCCTCCGTCCATACTTCAAACATGGGCCCGCTCTGCTCTGCACTACAAAGCAAAACAGGCCATGCACATGAACAAGTGTGAAAATTCCTGAATAACTACCCGTGCAGCATTTTTAGCAATACTATTAAGCGCTTACAGATGTGGGAGATGTCTGAAATAGCAGGATGGGAGGTGAGGTGTACAGTTGCTCTTGCTTTTAACATTTTCTTGGAAGGCCATGTCCAATCAGCTGCCAACAAGCCCTGGCCTAGTGCCGCCTGGTAACAGACAACTCTACAGCGCTGCACTGGAATTCCAAACATTTAGTCTCATATGTTGGGGGAAAGGGGCTGATTTCCCTCCCCACCTGTGCATATTCCCCATAGCAGGAAGGAGCTGGAGGAGA
>KN491524.1:0-16228 GCA_000787155.1 Scartelaos histophorus | reverse complement strand
GGAATGCCGTCTAGGGTGACCACCTCAAACTGAAGCAAGAGAGGGGCAAGTGTTCGTGTGGGTGCTTCCGGCTCCTTTGACCCTGGCTCCAATGGACTTTACATTAGAAAATTGTACCCCCCTCACTCTGTAACTGCTGCAGTGTGCCTTGTCATTTTTGTCTTAAAATATTCGTATTAACCCTCTGTACATGATTCTGGTATTTTTGTGTCGCTATTTTCTCCCTAAAATAAATTCCTGCTCCTAATATGCACCTGGCTACAAATTCACCCCTATAACTGGTAGCACTGTGAGCTTCATTTGACTGAACACTAGGGGGCCCTATCTGCGCCGCAGGAGGCTGGAGTGGGACGGTACAGGTACATATTTGGTGATGACCAATCTCTGTAGCATTTAAAATCACTGTGTGGGAAGCAATGCATGCAAATCTTTTACCAGGCAGCAAAGTGGGGTGTGGGTAAAAATTATATATGGGTTCAATAAAACAGAGCCCCATGATGCAAGTATGCACCAGTAGAGGTGTCAAGAATATAGACTTTTGGATGGGCCGTGACAGAACTGATTGAATTTGTGTTACAAAAACACAAGTGCGCCCCTCTCATGTATGTGCACCTCTGTAAGCCCGTGCACATACACACACATCACCCTTTTTAGTTTTCTCTGCATTCATCCATTCATTATGCAGCTGACCGCTGCTCCACCCCTGGTCGCACCCATGCCCGCCTGTCCTGGCTACACCACTGCATCTCTCACCTGAGGTACCAGCGTCCACCACTGCTACTGCTGGCCACTCACATTCTCATGTGTGTCCACTGCATTCGGTTCCACACAGGTGGATGTCTCGCGGATATAAATGTTTCAGATGTTACCGTTTTACGCACAGACTTAAACCATGTCTGTGGGAATAATTTGGTCAGAAAATTAATTGGAGCTGATGACAGAAAGTGTATGAGGATGTGAAGAAAACAAGCATTAGGACCACAGACAGGGTAAGAAAACACACTTTAGGACAGCGCTGTTGAAGACCTCATGTGAATGAGCAGCTTTTGTTCAGATCCAGATCAAACGAAACTACAGAGCAGTGCTAAGCCAATACAGGAAGCAGGTGAGGGGCTGTGCTCTGCTTTGGGAGGGCATCCAGACGGTGCACGAACATCTTATAAATGTTAAGCATTTAACATCCAAATATATTTCCAAATAAAAGAAGCCTTGTGCATGTTACACCTTGTTTTTCAGAGGAATAGTTTGATATTTATTTTTACGATTCTGGCAATCCACTGAACACTCCACACCATGCCCTTGGTCCACTCCGCTCCCCCTGATATTCAGGCACGGTGCACCTCTTGTTTAGAGCTCCACACCTCACACTTGTGCTAGAGCTAAGATCAGGGGCAAGATAAGGCACTACTGGGTAATGACACTCTCCTTTAGTCCACTTCTAAAATCATAACGCACAGCAGTGATGCGGGGATTGACACCAAATATAAATATATCGATAAAGACTGACTGTGGAAAAGTACTGATTCTCAGGCAAAGAATATCAGTTCAAAAACCTCTCAAAAAAGGTAAGGTATACTTTATTGTTCCTGGAAATTTGTCTCCTCCATTTGATCTATTCTTCAGTGCAGCTGGGGCAAGCTGTTAGGAGAAGTAGGTGCAGTGCAGCACCCGGGAACCCATCTCCAGATCTTGAGTTAGTCTTTTACCTACAGTGCATGTTTTGAGATTCAGTTTTCTGATGACATGTTACAGTACAGGTACATGAAGTATTATACATTTTAGTTTATCTGTACTTTACAGATCTGGCTGGGATGAAGCAAAGATAATGACACCATGGTTAAAAAAAAATATAATAGAGGAGTTTCAGTGTGTTTGAATACAAAGCATATTAGTATCAGATCGATATCATGTATCCTGCCATCGTATTAAACCAAAGTCTCTGGTATTTCCCATCACTAGTGCACTGAGAGACTGAATAGCAATATATTACTTATATTACATTACATCCCTGAGAATTAGAACACAAGTCTTGATTTCTCTGAGAGAGAGAGAAAAAAATGCTTTCTGTGTAAATATCTGAATGGGACAACCAACAGAGGGACATTTGGTCACCCTAAAGCCACCCTGCTACGCAGTATGGAGTATAAGTGTGAACTGAAAAATGTACTAATATTTCTGTAATTGAACATAACCTGCCAGCAGCTCCAAACTTAATTTAAACCAAAATTTTCTACAGTTTTAGACCCATTTGGACATATCAGCCACGCGCCACAGAGCAGTGGACATTGGTTCCAGTTGCTGGCCTCGAGGGCCTACATCCCTTTTAGTTAAATATAAACCAACCAGCCACTGTGGAAGCGCATGAATGCATGTGAGCTGCATACCTAGGCTATGCATTGGACAGCCTCTGTCTGGCTGTGTAATTACTGGAGTTTCAAGGTAGAATTTGGCTGTTTCTTGTGCCTCTTTAAAGAACAGGCACAAGAGCCCATACAAAGGAGATGTTGAGTTTAACTTATTCCATCAGAGAAACTAGTTTTTAAAGTATTCTAAATATGTGCACAGTACAGTTTAGAAAAGAAAAAAAAAATACTAGAAATGAAATTTGAACAGTGGGTGAACCTAGAACAGTTAGTTCTCAAACTTTTCACACGTAGGTTTACCTCCAAGGAAAATATTTTACTTTGAACTACCTGAATTAAACCTGATCTAAACTAGAATGAGGAACAAAATAGAGTTACTTTTAAAGTAAAAAAAAAATCAAAGTCAATCAATAAAAAAACAAAAAAACAAAAAAAACAAACCAACAACAACACCAACAACAATAGCTCAGTTAGTAGAGTGTTTCTCCACTGACTATAGGTTGGCAGTGTGATTCCAGCTCCCACAGACGATGCTGCTGTTGTGTCCTTTGGCAAGACACTTAACCCCCATCTTTCCCAGTATCTGTACACTAGTGTATGAATGTGTGTGTGAAGGGGTGAGTGGTTCCTTGATGTAAAGTGCTTTGAGACTCTTGAAGGTGAAAAAGTGCTGTATAAAAATGTGACCATTTACCATTTAAGCGAATGATTAGAGAACAACATTAAAGCAGGGTTAAAATCTCAAATATATATAATGTCACTTTTAAGGAATTGTACTCCATTTTCCCCATGTATTTGAGCAAAATATCCCCAATACAGATGTACAAGCAACTCTTGAGATCAAAGAAAGTTCACTGACAACACCTAATTATTAAGCGCTTTATTGTCCTATAATCAGGAAATGTGCATTAGCCTGCTACTAATCTCATTAGAGAGTTGGTTACACATTTCATTTTTCTGGTAAGGGATTCAAACTCTGATAGCTTGCAATTATGAAACAAAAATTAGTATCAGACTGAGCAATAACAATACATCTTTGCTCTAAAAAAATACATGTAAGAATTCATGTAACAGGTAGAGTAAGGCCGACTACCTCCACTTGCACATTTCTTCCTTTATTTTTTGCGTTCCTACGTGGGCCACCCCCGGTCTGGCCTTGAGTGAGGTTTCTGGGGCCAGTGCATATAAAGAGAGGGGGTGTTACTGCAGTGACAGAGAGAAGCTCAAGAATCTACAGGCCAGGCCAAAGATCACACATTATAAGAACGCAGCTGGAGCAGGATCCCAGCAAAGCTCATGTTCACAGCAAAAGTGGGCCCAAGCTTCAGTTTTGCATGAACAAAACAAAAAAGGTAGTCTGTTCACCAAAGAAACATAGCACTAGTCGCTGTCTGTAACCTTGTCAGTCACTATTGGCCTTCTTCTGCTGGAAGTCCCCAGAGCCAGGCTTAAACACTGGAGTGACCACACCTTCTCTGTCACTGCCCCCTGATATGCCACTATTACTGACTTTGCCCGTTTAAATCCAGCCTCAAAACTTCTATTAAGACTAGCTTTTAACACACTTTGCACAATTTGTTTTATTTCATTAATGTATTTGCATGTTTTTATATTGTGTTGATTTTACTGTAAAGCACTTTGGTCACCTTGAGTGTTAAAAGTTGCTCTATTAATACAGTTTGATTGTTTGAGAATCAGGAACTACTATAGTGATTAATATGGGTTGGTAATCTTTGCTGCTCTTTAGAATCCACAATAGGACATAGTTAATGAGCTATGCTGATAGTTTCGGGACAATATTTAGGGATGATTTTGAAAGATTATTGATTTGAAGTTACTATAAACACTATACTATAATAATAATACTATACTACTATGCTAGAAATACTGACAAAACTGACACATTTATTTAAAAGCATTTACATCAAGAAACCACAGACTCTTAATTGTGAAGGTGAAGTGCCTTGCCCAAAGAAACAACAGTATAAATTCATGGGATCTACCTGTTCTTCCAACGATGTGTATGAACAGAATGAAAATATATCTTAACAGTGTAAAATTGGGTACCACTTTATAATAACTACACCTTAATGAACTACATCATTAATATCCTAACTCTAACTCCTAATTATTTTATAGTTATTATAAAGAAAATTTGATCAAAACAGCCTTAACTTTGTACATGTGCCTACAAGTGTATACAGTATGTTGTCTGGAACTTCAAAAGTACATGAGAGTGGGCACATACAGTGGGCTTAATACAGAGCCCGGGCCACTATACCTTTCATTTAGACCAGTGTAGGCTGATTAAAGTCCACCATTTCCTCTGTATCTGTCCATACCATGTTACTACTTATGTGGGAAGTAGATTTATATTTTCTGTAGAAACTTGAATCTCACCCGTGTGTTGAGATTGGCCTGTTCAATCCACCATAGCTGCGCAGGCCACTCTTAACCATACGTTTGAACTTTGTTGTGTATTAAAGGACCTATATTATACAGAATTGACTCTTGTGAGCTTTAAGTCATGTTAGAATGTTGTTACCTCATCCAAAACATACAGACCTTTAAGTCATGTTAGAATGTTGTTACAGAGTTGTATTTTGTGTCATTCAGATGTTTGTTAGTTCTTTATTATTATTTCCGCCAAGGAGATTATGTGATCGAGTCGGTTTATTTATTTATCTATTTATTTATTCATTTATTTATTTGTCTGTGGACAGGATTACTCAGAAAGTACTGGACGGATTTTCATTTATTTAGGTAGATCTTGGCCCAAGGACGACTCCATTAAATTTTAATGAGGATCCGGATCCGGACTTGGAATCTGGATCTGGATCTACAATCTTAGTGAGATTTCTCAGAATCTACTTGCCGGATCTTCATGAAATTTCTGGATATACAATCTTAGTGAGATTTCTCGGAAACTACTGGCCGGATCTTCATGAAATTGTCACCAGAGGTAGATCTTGGTGATGGGACGACTCTGTAAAATTTTGGTGATGATCCGGATCTGGATTCTGTGTCCACGTCATCCCTTGGTGGAGATCAGAAATCTCAGATTGCTCTTGTTTAGTCTACATCTCGTCTACATCTTCCGGTAGTGGTAGTTTTCTATGGCTATTAAAAAGCTGAAATGATCCAAATAATGCTGTTGAAGACTGTTTAGTCTACATCTCGTCTACATCTTCAAAGCCGGTAGTGGTAGTTTTCAAATTAACGACTACAATTTCAGGAGTTGGCTATTAAAAAGCTGAAATCATCCAAATAATGCTGTTGAAGATGTATGGAGTATAAAAACACAGTGACGAGCTTCCTGTATTATAAAATGAACTGACGTCGCCATAAATGTCGTCATGACAAAGAGGCGGCACCTCTGATGGACGCCTGCACATCATGCTCATGAGCAGCTGATTTTTTTTCCAATTTATACCAAAATGACTACGCAACACTGCCGAATGTTGCACGTATCACAGACTAAGAAAATAAAATTGGAGAATGACGTATAGAGCAGTGGTTCTCACAGTGTTGGTGCCAGCCTTAGTGAAAAGGGAGTTTACGGGCAACATGGCGTCTTGAAAATAAGTCATTAAACATGCACAATTCACTCCAAGTTAATAGCGAAGGGAAACAATTACAACTAAAAAAAGTTGATTTATGCATAATAGTTCTGCTAAATACTTACTTTTTATTATTCAATGAAAATATCAACAATTTCCGTCAACAGAAATATGAGAAAAACTATGACAAAAATTAACACATTGTCCAATTACACTGTGCAGCCTGTTTCCTTCTACCCATACATTTCCATCCCACATAACTTCATCAAACTGAATGACAGGGAAGACAACGCTTTATGCAATTTTCTCTTTATAAAGTTGCGTCAATGTCTGTTGGACTCAAAACCTCATCAAAAGTTGTGGAGGAGGCACTACCCCTTCATGTGAACTCTGCAATTTGTCTTAAGTGAGGGTTGTCTACAAGTCCAAGTCGCGGTTTTGGCGTTCCACATTTTATTGTTCTTTTTGTTGACCATTCATAAAAACACGAAAAAGCCATAGTGATCAAACAGAGAGAACATGGCGCTCTTACCTCACAGACAGGAGGTTGTGGGTTCTATCCCCGGGGAAGCACAGACTCCCAGACAGATTGGCAGCTCGCAATTCTCTCTTTAAAGACGAAATGTGAGAGTTAATAGAGTTTTAATGGTGGAAATATCTCAGACGTAGAAGATGTATTGTGAAGGATTTTATTATTTCGGTAAGCTGCACATTGAAAAGTTATTACCATTTTCGTGCAGCCGCAAATTTAAAGAAGATTTACTGAAAATGCCTCTGTCAAAATGGATTTGGTCTAATTTTTGAGATGATAAAAATGTAAAACAAACAAAAAAAAAACATTATTATTTATTTCAAACAGCCAAAAAATACAATTAAACCTAAATCATGACACCGTTTTTGATGAGGGAGGAGCTCATTCTGTTTTCTGATAATAATAATAATGATAATTGGCTTAAAAAAGAGAGGAAAAAAACAAAAAAAAAGGTTTTGTAATTGTGAGGAAGAAAAAAATTATAATAATAAATTTAAAAAAAAAGAAAAAAAAAATCCTATAAAAACATATTCAAGAGTTTTGGCTTTTTGGTCTTTTACCCCGTTCAATAGATAAAATATTTACTTTCACATATTTATTTGGCATCATTCTGAAAACCATAGAAGTACTATTTATATTATAACTATTTTCAAGTAATAATCTATGGTTTAGTCTTCACGATTTACAAGTGATTTCAATATGCTATAATCTCATTAGAACCAGGACCTTGTGCATAATTATGGCTTATAAAACGGAATCTAAATAAACAACTCATTTGGAGGCTGGACCCAAACACAGTCACAAAGAGCCGTCATTATCACTTTATTATTGTGTCACCTCTCATTCCCCAGAGGTCACCACAATGCAAGAGAAACACCTCCACACTAAAAAAATATTCTAGTTTATTCCAGTATATTCCACTGAAAATTTAACTCAAAATGCCCTGTAATCCTCGTGAAGGATTTAGCCAATTTTTGAGAGTGTAGAGATTCTTACTGATTACAAAATAACTTCTACTAGTTTAAAATGAAATAACAAAAGAATCTGGGATGCCTTTTTGTTAGTGATGAGGGAGGAGCTCATTCTGCTTTCTGAGTCTAAACACAAACAATTTTGGCATAAACTAAAATATTTTGTGTACGAGAATCACTAGAATCTTTTCATTTCAGCCCTGGAATGGTCAATAAAAGGTCGATTTACTTGAAAACTACCACTACATGGCAACGTACAAACACGGCTTAAAGCTCATGAGTCAATTTCACATAATATAGGAGCTTATCTTATTTTTATGTCATATAATCTTAGACCTTGGAGCTTCTGTGAGGATGGCCTACAAAACCGAATCCAAATAAACATCTCATTTGGACGCTGGACCCAAACAAAGTTGTATTGGGTCACCTCTCATTCCCCAGAGGTCACACCGATGCATGAGAAACACCTCCGATGGCAGCTCCGCACAATGGACAATTCTGTTACATAACCTCCCCGGGTACTGAATTGATCCATACAGGGGCCTCAGTGTGGTCATCTGAATGCATCATCTAATTTTAGCACCTTCTATTGTTGCTGCGAGAGAGATGAGAGCAGAGGCGGCTTTCTCATTAAGAGCGCAGTGTAAAATGGTGGACTTTTGAGGTTTTGCGGTCAATAATCAAAGGTTTTCCCCCGATGGTGATTGGATATGAGGCTGATTTGTCAGGTTGGGTCTGTTAGGAGTGACAGAGTGACAGAGAGACTGGGCTTGGTGATGAGTGATACTGAAGTCACTCTGGGATGCACCTATACTCACACTGGTAACAGGCGTCTGCTCTGATCCAGCACTGTCAGATTTTTTTCAATCTCTGCACTTGAAATGGTTGATTTCAGGTACTGACAGATCTAAAACATGCACTCTGTTTTCTGGAGGAGGGCCCAACACCTGCTTGACTCCTGATTTCATTGCTTTCCCTGGAATGTTCCCTAGTATGGCATTATAAATATCTTATCAGCATAGAAAAAGCAAGTGATGTAACCAAACCATGTTACAGGTCAGATCTGTGGAAACCTTAGATTTTTTTTTTTTTTTTCAAACTTCCAACTGCAAGTTAATTTGATTTTTTTCACCAGTAGATGGCAGATGTGAAACCCCCTCCCCTGTCCTATGTTCAGACTCACTGTGCTCTGTGCTCCAAAGCTGACACACTGTCAGATAAATAATGTAGTGTGAGAAAACAACAGGGGCAGGTTGGACAATCTAATTACAAATGGCAGCTTCAATTCCATAATACCAGTCAATCAATAACATCTCCAGCAGACAGTAGTGTTGATATTCTACTGAAAATCTACACTGTGCATTTCTAGTTGACAAAATCAAATCTGGCCATACAGCGAGGTATATTATAATTCACTGTAATTAAAGAGGATATTCAATTAGGAAGCAAATGAGCTAACGGTCTAGGTTATTATTTTTTACTTTTTATTAATGAACGTACTATTAATATAATTAAACCATTAATGTGAGTTTTTGTACAACAGGCAAACAGCCCTTGTAGAGCATAGGCCTACTACATGATAACAAAGTGTTGAGGTAACAGTAAATAAGATAAACACCATCCACCATTTCTCTGATGAAATGCCTGATCCCACTCTCCCTGTTATTAGCCCAGTGAAATACGGCCCCTGTGACACTTCCCCCGTGCTCTAATCACGTTGCGCGCTTTTTTGGACTTTCCCCAGCGTCTTTTCTTCCGGGCCTGTGCGCACGGCTCCACTGCAGCGCGCACACCGTAAATAACAGAGAGGAGGGGGGTGCGCGGGCAGGCACCGTGCGCTCACCACACCTGGGTCCGCTTCCTTCCTGCCCTCCCCGGGAATTCTTCACTTCCACCACCTGCAGCCCCGCGCCGGCCCCCGCTCCCGTCACAGTGGCCTGTCCGGGCTTGTGCGTAAAGCTACAGGTGGCTCTGGGTCTCAGGGCTGTACAGTGTAACACGTGTGAAGGGAACTGACCACGGTGCAAGCTTCAGCCTTGTTGTTTCGTGTTTAGATTGGAACAAAAAAGAAGACTGGCATGAAGTGGCAAGACTATTGCTATACTTGTGCAATGGTAGTGCCCTCTGCTGGCCATATGGAAACCATTCAGCTGTTTTTTTGCTTTTCTTTTTTTTCCCCCTCATAAATGAAACTGACTGAACTGAGTAAATAAATTAGCATTGCACAATTTTGTAGCTATAGGATATTCTATGTGTGTACCATCTGTATTCTGGGTACTTCTGAGATATTGAAGTAGACAATGGAATAGGGATTTTATTTATTTTTTGCTCATACAAATCTAAAAACAAACTATTACAAAATATTTCTTTATTTTATTAAATATTTCTCATTAATTTATGTCTGTAATTTTTTGACAAACATAATTACACAATTCACGTGTATCTGTGTATGTATACTACTACTACTACTACTACTACTACTACTACTACTACTCAAGAAATGAGAATAAAATCACATCTTGTTTCCAGTTTATTTACATTATATAGGATCAAACAACTCTTAGTCAATATACAAACGTTATCACAAGTTATTAACAGAGGCACAATATTGTTGAAGACGGTAACTGTGAGGTACAAAGAATTAAAATAACAATTGAGTTTCATGATGGTGGCTTGCTTGTCCATATGGCTGCCCAATACAAAAGAATACATATTGCCATTATCACGTACAATCCAGTGAGCAAAGATCAGGGGGAATGATGGGAAATGTAGTCCTGTTCCTGCGTTATTATACTGTCATCTGACCTCACTTAAAAATATATAAAAAACTAAAATGCATTGCAACAGTGTGTATTGATATTTTGCAGCTGATGTCATCAACGTTCCCTGGGGGTGTGATGCTAACTGTAGGCACTGCTCTACCTGAGGCTTTGTTAGACTTAAATCTGAGCTTTATTTTAACACAATTTGATCAGAAACAGCTATCAGGTAAGATGATTTGTGCTATTAAAGTAAACGCGTCTCTCAAACATACAGTCACAAGCTTCTTAAAACGTATTTGACAGTGTTTCGCTAGTGTGTGCACCATTTTCCACCATAGACATACATGTACACCCCCAGCGTGATGTCACTACAAAGTATCAAAAGCTTATGGGCAATACTAATACACTGATATGAAAAAATGTTTTATATGTTCTTAACAAAAAGTACTCTTATGTGTAAGTCAATATATTAGGGTTTAACTTTAAATATTTTTCATATGATGCACATTCATTCAAACACATTACTGGCCGCTATAACAGTGGTCATATTCACAAACCATAATAATGACTGAGATGAGAAGATTTCTTTAAAAATCTACACGACATGATGGTTCAAATCAGAAATAAACCTTTACATTGCATAGTATATCCCGGTTCTATTGCCTGGAATGTTCCACAGTATGGCATTAACATATCTGTGGATTATAATGGTCAGTGTTGAGGATTGGGACCTACTAACAGTATCACCGGAACAGTTATAGTTAAACATTTTAGATTAAATAATAAAATGAAAAAAAAAAAAAAAAACATGCAACAATAAATGGTTCTAGTAACTACCATTAGAATATATAGGCAACAATATGTACAAACCAGTTAGTTTCATGGTAACACAACATTACAGAAAATAACAGCTTTAAATCTTGAATATTTTGAACAATATAAAAATTAAGTATTTTCATCTTCAGCCCTGGATTTTGGCCCACGAGTCTTTTTTGTGAGTTTAGTCCTCCGCTCTACTTACTCTTGTGTGACCCAATCATCACCTTGGAAACAAAGTTAACAATAGCGCTGGCGGGCTGCTCCGGGTCATGCTCCGCAAACAGATGACAGATATTGTCTGTAGAAGTGCCTGTTTTCCTGGCCACAAAGCCGAAGATTCTGCAAAGTAAAGCGCTGCGGTTAACACTAGCACTGTCATCTGTGTTAAATTGGCCACGTCCTTTTAAAAATAGCCGTTAAATGTGAAATTATAGCAGAACAACATAGCAGAAAATAGTCGTTTACTTACTTTGCCGAGGGGTAGCCATCTACTCTCCACCTGCACGAGATGAAAATAGGGCAATGATGTAATTTGGCTGTACAAATATTTGAAGTTGAAATCTTTAAGCGATACTCACTTCCTGTCCTGAGGATCCAACGCGCAGAATATGACTGTATTTACATTGTAGTGCCTCCGGAAGAACAGCCTAAAACAAAAAAAACAAAAAAAATCAACATTATTTCGTTTTGTTGTAATAAGTATTTTGACAATATCTGACATCTTACTTTCTCTGGTTGTCTGTGAGCGTGATGCCCTGGGAGGACACTTTGAAGTGCACCACAGTGGAGATGACGGGGGGGTTGGCGTGCAGCGTCATGGTGGTGGCCTTCTGCACGGCCTGCGTGCCGGTCAGCGACTCCATCTCTACCGACCCCAGGTACCACACATTACACGCTGTAGACAGAGCATCATCATACGTTCAGTTACAACAGACTAACAAGCCGTGTCACTGCTAAAATGATACTGATAATATACTGATTTTCAATACCTGCGCCTTGTTTTAACAGTTCAGCTGCAGAATTGGAGATTGATTGAGACGTGCTCTCTACAACATCTTCTAATGGATCTAAACAAAGAAAATTCTGTGATTAAATGTGTCACCTGTTTTTTGGGGGGGGGTTTTCATTTCATTTCATATTTACCTCTGTCTGGTATGATGAGTTTGCAGGGCAGAGCCAGAGGAGTGATTGAATGTTGGCACACTAATGCAGTTAAGCTACCTGTATTAACACAGAAATCCAAACATAAAGTATTTGTCATTATACACGCTCAAAGTCTGCCATTGGTTTATTAGTTTATTTCAAAAGTGCCGGTGATGTTGAATAAAACATTTGGGTAGTCATGCAAAACCCCCACTAGAGGGCACTGCTGTAAGCCAATAGAGCCGACAGCAGCAGAGTGGGCACCAGACTGTGTGGGCAGTGTGGGAGAATGGGCACTCACCAAAGTAGGGCTCATTGGGACAACCCTTTAATCGGACTCCCTTCTGTGTACACTCAATCAGGAAGTGGCGCACCAACTCATTTGACAGATCACCTCCTGTCGAAAAGAATATACACATCTTAGCCATGGTCCAAAGTATGCATTCATTAAAAATATCTCCCAACATTTAAAGTGCCTGTTCCTAACATGTTTTAGTGTGAACATTTAACCCCGCCCACTCTCTAACCTCTGCTAGCCTATTATGACCCTGACAGTAAGTCTGTTAGTTAATGTATATCTTACTGTATCTTATTCAATTATTATTATTATTAAAATCAATTAAAATCAAGTACAGAACATTTAAATGAGAAACAGGTTATTCCTTTGGTTTTGTAATAGAAGGGCCTAGTGGGATTATGAAAGCACAGAGCTGCTATGGGGGGCTGTGGGGGTTGACTTAGGAATGTCTTGACACAATGGCGTCTCCTTAAGGTGGCTTGGGTTTCACATGCACAGAGACTGGAGTGTGAAGGAGCGTGTCATGATGTCACTACAGGTGCCAGTGGGTCCAAACAAAAGGGCAGGTGGGAGACCTCCAGGGTGGGCTTGGGTACCGAAGACTTAAACAACTACACGATTGTTAATGTGGAAAATTCTCACTGGACCTGTTCAGCACAGAGTAAACTAACTATTATGGCTCCATCTGTGCATCATGTTATTGGAATCTAATCAGCATTGATTTGATTTGGCACAATTGTCACATCGCAAAGGCTGCAGTTATGTAGATAATAGAATGTTTTCTGCCAAGAACAAAATGTCCTGTCTTTGGACTAGTAGTTTAGATCTTGACTTATTATCACATATTAGTTTATCAGTTCATATTTGAATCTTCTCTCAAATGTTAATGCTCCTGGAGTTATTAATAACTGTACATTCTGAACTGAACAATACCTTTTTGAATTTATATGTTAAATCTAATCGCAATATCTTAATATAACTTTTATATTGTTTTGACTTGCATTTCATCACTGGGGGCAAATCAGCTCTGCTGTTTTAAAGTAAGAAAGACATTTTGCAATGGTTGTAAAAAGACTCTAAATGTTGGCTAAGAGCATTATGATGTATAGCATTACAACACTGGACCTGCGTGTAATATTTACTTTGGATTGTGCCAAATTGTTGCAGTTTGAAAGTGTTTTTTTTTTCCATTAATGTCAACATAATTAAAGTGATATACTAGCTGTAATTGTTGGCTTGTTAAAGGATGTTTAGCTAAAAGATAATATTTTGTTTTAAATTGTTAAACACTATGGCAATGGCCCTAATTTTTCATCCTTCTGAAACCCATGTGGACTGTGTCCTTGGAACAGTCCCTGGATAACACCTGATCGGGTTTATGTATGCCAAAAGTTTCCCAGGAGAAAGTGGCTGGATCAGCGCTGGCTTATGGACCAGCACAGCTTTTGTTAAGGGCTGAAACATTAGGTGTGCTCGCTCTGTGGCCTCCATGCCCAGGAGAGATGCTCCCACACACACACACTGGGTCAGACTCTCAGGTTCCACAGGCACAGCACCGTCCAGCAGGACTGAAACTGTAGAGGACGTCGTGTGATTCCAGGACATCTCTGCTTCTGGTCTACTGATATTTTTCTATGATAAAAGAGGCAATTCAAATGGCAAACAGGGGGTATGTATGTTTAGTTTGTTGAGTTGGTCTCACTAGAGTTGGACAATGTCCCCTTAGTTGGCAGATGATGTTTACACTGAATCATCATGATGGACGATGATATTGCGGGTGGAGCTGAGTGGACTGGGGGAGTGGTGTAGTGTGTTCAGTTATTTGCTAGAATCGTGAAAATAAATATCAGACTAGTCCACTGAAAAACTATTTGTAACATGCTCAAGACTTCTTTTAATTGGGATAATGACTGTTTAACATTCATAACATGTTTGTGTGCCATGCCGGATGTTCATCCACCATCCGGATGCCCTCCCACAGCAGAGCACAGGCCTTCAGCAGCGGTCAGTGGGTCTGCTGTGGATGGGGAGCACAGGAGGTAGACACTGGTGTGCTGCGTAATGGGAGGCAAAGAAACGGAGGAAGTGAGAAAGCTAAAAAGGTGGACCTGTGTGTGTGTGCTCTGGCTTATAGGGGTGTGTGTGCAAGAGTGTACGTGCACACTGAGTGTTTGGATAAACTAACATGCATATTCTAGTCATGATTTAATTTACAGTGCAATCCCTGCAAAGTTTTTAGGTTAACTAGGCCTACAAAAGACCAGTGTGTGTTTCTGACAGGAGGGGACGTGGCATCACGGTGGTGGCTCTCCATCGTGACGTTAGGTCATCTATCATTGGAACCCGAGGTCTCACCTTTTTTGGTCTGCTGGAGAACAGAGGGTGGAGGTGTTGCCACTTTCATTGCCAGTCCGTAAGCTCCTTTGAAAGAGTGACTGTCCCTCACAATAAATGAACCAGGCTCCTTATCCTTTAAGACTGAAATGGCTGAAAATATAGAAGAAAAAAGTTCAGTTTCTTTTCATATCAAAAATTCTATCTCACAGCATGTACAAAATTAATTAAATACTTAGTAGTTTAATTCTTAATGTGAGACTTTACTTTTAAGGCCGTGATTAATTGAATATAATTAAGATTTTGAGATACTTAAGTGAAGAGACCGCAAGAACTCCAAATAATTAAAAGTCATGAGAAGAGCTCAGACCATCTTCAAAGCTTTTAACTTAATTCTAAACACATCATAAGAACATCCAGCACAGCAGGCACCGTCTCTCCAACTGTAGTCTGAGCAAGAAGCTACAGCACTGCCAGATATGTTGTAATAAAATAATAATACAATCATAATATATACATAAAAATTATCCCTTAACTACTCAAACCAAGATGAATATTTTGAACTGAAGTAACAGTAGCAATTATTTAGATAACAAACCAGGTCACCATAATATCAACTTATTGTTATATATGAAAGCTGGAACAATATATTTTTGGGCACAATATTTATCATAGGTAAATGATACTTTTGTTTTTGTAATAGTGGGGAAATTTTGGCCATAACTTCTGTGGCTAATTATTGGTTCATTCTGACATTTATTAGTTGCAGATCAAGCTTTTGCCTTTGCCTTGTGACAGTGGCATAAAGTATTTTCAGTATTATAATTTATTGCAATATTTCTCTTTATCAAAATATCGTGGTTCAAAATTCATGACAGGCCAATCAAAATTTAAACCAACTATACTGAACCGTACCTTGATCTCTTGATATGTCAGGTTTGTACCAGAATTTGGATGTGTCCTGGACAAATTTGACTGTCACCTGCTTGCTCGCCAACACATCTACAAACAAACAAACAAATAATAAAAAAGTGAACTCCCATTATGGTCATGCATATTAAACTAATCATCCTATCACCTATGACATTTACCTGGCAGCGGTGACGCATTCCCAGACATTTGCGTGGATAGATCAGGTAGAACGTTGGGAAAGGGAATACTAAGTGAACTCCCACTGTGAGGACTGGAAAACCCGCTCAGCGCCGGAGAGGCCGTGCCCAGGGAGTGCTCTCCGTCCGACGCCCTCTTCTTTTCGGGCAGGAGCGGCGGCTGGTGATGCCCCTCCATGATCGTCAGCAGGTTCCTGTCCCTCCCCGCGTTGGCCATCGTAGCCGAGTCCACGCCGTAGCTCAGCCCGGAATCCTCCTGCTCCTCGAAGCTCTGGGCGGGGCAGCGGCTGAGGGAGAAGTGGGCCATGCGACTGCGCTGGCTGCTGCGCGGGGAGCT